>JAAEAF010005520.1:49139-152033 GCA_011037195.1 Triatoma infestans
CTCGATATCGAAAATTTGACACGATTACAATACTTCCTCTTACTAGGCGTAAGAGAAAGTAATAATAACGGGGCATTACGGTTTGTTGTCTAGTTGACAAGGAGGCAATTCTTGAATTACGCAAAAATATGTCAATAAATATTGAACCTTGATTGTAGATTTAATTTCTATTCATTAAGTCGTATTCTTTCTTTTATAAGACGATAATACATTAAAGAACAAATATTACCTCATGTAGAAGATCGTATACGGTATGTTCTAATAAGTATTTTTGCTATGTATGTAAAAGACAGTATGTTAAATGAGTAGAGTATACTTTATATTACAACAGTTAATGGTACATAATTTAATACTAGACAATAGTAACTATCAAAGAGATGCATCAATAAAGGATAATATTATTTACTACATAATAATACTGATTGTAAACAAACATCTAGGTTTATTGATTGAATACTAATACAAATAATCAAGATTGAATATTTTTTAATAACAACACTTAATTATACCATATTGAATTGACTAACATTATATACATCAATGTATTAAGTTTAAGTTATTTAAATAAATTGATTTCCAAATCGTGAGGCCTTAAAATTATAATAAGACGTATAAACATCTTATCTTAAGTTATTTATATTTTTTTTGAGTTTTTTCTGTGGAAAATTTATTTTGGGGTTCTGCGGGAAGGCTTTACGGTAAACTGCCATTTTTGTAATATAATTGGCCCCACCACTTCTAAGGGCAACTTAACAAAAAAAAAATGAAGAAACTTTGTCAATTATAAACTTTGAGAATTTCAGTAAATGAAAGTCAGACTGAGATTACATCAGTAAATCTTAATTTTTTTATGTAAACCTTTTTTTTTTCTTCTTCTTCAAATAACATGGAGCATTGACCAGTGCTTATATGTATATTAATATAATATAATTATATTCCAAATATCTAAGTCCCTGGTATTACATATATATAAATTCTTTGGCTTCTTTGTTTAAATTGTCCGAAGAATGAGATTTAATTTTTTTTTTAATTATTTGTAAAAAATATAACAAAAAACAGTATTTAATTCAAAATTTGAATCCTCCTCTTCTGACACCATAGTAGCCATTGTTTTATTAAATCAAAATTAAGAAAATATATTTTGTTATAATTAATTACTGTAAGCAAATAAAGGCATCCAGGTTTTCTATTCCTGTTGGATAAGAATAAAATGTTATAATAATTAAAAATCTTTTGTCTTCCGAGAAGCAAATAAATTTGAATGCATGCTTTTTTTTAGAACAACAGAAATACAAATTATTTTTAACTTTAATGACACTTTATTAGTTTACAAGTCAGTCAGTCATGATTATATGCCAAATATCTAAGCCAGCTGATATTACACATATATTGTATATTTCTTCTTTGGCTAAATTGTCTGAAGAATAAGTTTTTGTTTTATTTATTTTTTTATTATTTGTTTGAAAAAAAAAACAGTATTTCGTTAAAAATTGTAGAGAAATAAATTTTGTATCGAACAATACTGCCAAAAACTTCTATTTATCTTCAGCGATTCATGAATATATATATATGACTTCGAACTTGAATGGATTCCATAGTTGTTCTTCACGATAGATGATGTTTTAAAGGAAAAACCAAACAATTATTCCCTATTCTATATGCAATTCAAGATAGGGAATAATTGTCTCATTTCAATCAAGGTCTCATTTCTTTTGTTTATTGTCTATTCTAATCCTTTCGGACCCTGGATTTTTCGAGAAATCAGGCTTTCATCCTATTTAGGGCTCAGATTGAGATTCTTACCTTTGGAATGGGAACACAATATGCTTACAAAGCAATGGTAAGCAGGATATACAACTTGTGATACTTTGAAGGTTTCTGGCTTTGAAGGCTGGTCAGGCTTTGAAGCTTCTGGTTCTTTGCTCGCTTGTAATCGTAACATGAGCTTGTAATAAAGATCCCGAACAAGAGCTCAATATTATGAACACTTAAACAATTTTTATATAAAATACAATCCCCTAGGTTTAGTGAAGCCCTTATGAAAATAATATTTGGTTGTATATGTTGAATAACTTCATGAGTGAGTAGAGTACTTGCAGGACTTCATCGAATTTTCTGCAGAGCACCCTGATGTGATGTGAAGTATTCGCTGAAGAAATCTTAAGCAACAACCCTTCGGCGCCTCTTTCACAACCCACTAAGTGCCTTCTTTGAAGCGGAACTTGATTGTGCTCAGAAAGCGAGCACTTAAAATTCATGTTTTTGGTGTAATTGATCATAAAATTAATTTTGATACAACTTTTATTCAGATGCATTTTTTAAAAAATTAAATGTCTTTTTTTTTACCCTAAGGATTTTTTTAATTTCTCTCACTCCTAATAAGAAGAAATATTGCGATCTTACCAGATTTTCGAAATTCATTTCCCACCGGGGTCTTCTGAATAGGAAAAAATGTTTTTAGCGAATGGTCTTTTATGTTTTATGAGTTAACTGAATATCTCAAAAACGAAAAAGTCGCAGGAAGCTCAAACTTGGTATTCCATTTAGACATTACCACCTCATTAGACATGAATATATCGGGCAAAATCCATTAACCGCAAGTACGACTTTATTGGATTTTTTTTTTTTTTTTCAGTTTTTCGTGATTTTCTCTAAAAAGAGCTCCAACCATTTTCTTTAAATTTTGAATACTATCAACACATGTGAATACCTATCACTTTTATATGAAATATTTTGCCAGCTCTGGGAGAACAGTAGCTTTATACGTTGCTCTAAAATACCGTTTCAGTATAATATATGGTTTTTATCACCTATATAATATTAATACACAATAGAAACATTAATAGAATTCCAAATTTAAAGAAAATCTATTTACTAGAAGTGTGATTTTTACAACATTTTACTGTTTGAGTTTTTTTGGAATTTTCTCGAAAATGGTTACAACGATTTTCTTTAAACTTGGAATGCCTGTTTAGTAATAGATAGAAACGTATAACTTTTATCTGAAATATATTTCTGCAGAAATTGTTATTTCGATGGTTCTGAGGAATGAGATGTTAGAATTTAAATGTGTTTGTTCATTGTTGGCTCTCTACGATGTAATCATTCTCTACCTGCCTCTGTTGGTACCTTGCCCTCCCCCCCCACCAGCTATATATATTAGGACATTATGATGAGCAGAATTTGATATTTAAAGAAAATTTGTCATTTTCTATATAACTGTATTAAGAGGAGTAAGAGAAAATCGAGTGAATGAGTCCCACCAGATTTTTTTTTTTAACTAAAAGAAAATATCCCGAATTTTTGTATTATCTAACAACCTGTTTATGTATCTAATTTGTTTATCGACCCTTCATAGAATTTGTATTATTCATCCACCCCTGAAGGGTCGATACCAATTCTGTTGAGAAGTACTTGTCTAAATTATAATAAATTTGGATGTATTGTAGGTTTATAATTATTGTTAGAACTTTGTATACAGTTTTTTTTATAATATTTATTATAAGTGGATTGAAAATTGTATGTGTGTCTTTGAAATAATATTGTATTACTAGATATATGATTATGCTTTATAAAAGAAAAGAATATTTCAGCTGTTATTAAAATGGATTTATTGCTTCATTGTATTTAATAAAAGTATTGAAATTACATTTCATAATGCATGTCAGTTTCCAAGATATGGAAAATTGTTATAAAAATGAATAATAGGCCTAAATTATTTAATTGTACAATATTAGGTTGTTTGATACTTAAAAAATGCTTAATAAAATATTTATTAATAATATATGCAGTTTTATTGAACCCCAGATAATGCAGGCTGAGTAGGCCCGCCCCTATCCATTACCTTTTTCTCGTCATTGAACTATCATCACTGAACCCCTTTAAAATTTCCTTATTTGCATCAGTATCCCAGAATTTTTACTTCCCTGGTCCGCGTAGATTGTTCCACTTTATGTCTCTAATCTTAACCTCATAAAAAATCTCAATAATTTCATCAGCCAAAATCTCTCGAAAATTCCTTCAGCCAAATTCAAAATTCTTTGTGTGAATCTTTGATTCCAGACATCCTTTCAAACTTTATAGTGGTACTGCAACCTCCTGTAGACTGTTTTTCACCATTTTTATCTCAATTGTTACTATTGGGTTGCTTGTTTCAACACCATTATGTCAAGGCTGAATTTACTAAGCTTTATTTATTTATTGTTTATGCAGATTGTAAACAGCAAATACAATAATAAGAGCTATTATTATACATGCAAACGCGCGCATACGTAATGGACCATTTACTGGAAACATTTATTTTCGAATCAAGTAGCTTCAAAACAAACATTTTCGAGAAAAAATGAATTTGAAAATAAAAATCTAGAATCTCCCAACTAGCTTATTCTTGTCAATCTTTCGAGGATTTCGTTTTATGGAATCACTGATTCATGAAGCGTGGTCCTCCAGCTAGGCGTGGCACCAAAATTATTGAGAATCACTGAATTAGAGTAGTTATAAATTGCTCACATAGCTTCTTCCAAGAAGATATCTTAGTTTTGCCGAAGACCCTTTTATAAGCTGCAAGCATTGACTTAGTGATGCTGGAAATTATTTTTTGTATATCAATGAACAAAATTTAAAAACATTGAAGTGTATCATACATGTCCTTGGCCTTGATGAATTGACACGGAATTACTCTCAAGCAATTGTTGCCATTATTTTGATGAGTTAATGTAGTTCATATGGCTTATTTGTCAATTATATTTTTAACAATCAAGTTTGACTAGTAAAGTAAGTATTGACAAGTAATTTTGTTAGTTAGTCATTAAAGACTTTTATATATATTATATTTACATAGTAAATTCAGACGATAATGCTTTTTTATCTCTAAAGAAACTGGAATAATTCATTTGACCATGAATATGTAATAGGTGTCTTACGAAATGCACACATCAATGTGACTCTGCATTTATGCAAGAAAAATTAATTTAAAGTGTTTTCTTTAAGAAATATGATCAAAAGTTGTCGCATCACATTTTGCTTAGTTATAACATTTTAATGTGTCTTTCTTAAATTCAACAGCGCAGCAAAAATTTTTATTACTTACCCTTGTAGTATAAAATGTGCTTTCTATCACCTTGTTGCTATGACCAACAAATTGGCCAGTAGGGCCCACAATATTCGCTCCTATGAAACTGTATTCGCTCCTATGAAATTTACTAAACTTAAAATTATCGCTCAAGTAGTAACTGATTGCAGTGTCAATCATAGTATCGTTGAATTGTATCATAGTTAGTATAATCAACCACAACAACTATAGTTAGTATTATTTATATACGGATAAGCCAAATAGATTGTTGTCAGTAATATTAATTAAATATTACTATTAATATTAATATTAATTATTTTTCAAACTTTAAAGAAAGTGGTTGGAACTATTTTCGAGGAAATCGCAAAAAAATTGAAAAACCCATTCAGCAAGCAAAGTAGTACCCACCAGCTGGGGAGTGTTAGATAATTTCCTCTAGGATCCCATAGTGAACTCTAAGGTTTACATGATTGTAAGAGTATGGGAACACTTCGGTCAAAAAGTCCAAATAGAAAGATTTTAAAACACTTTATTAATGAATAATGTTCAAGTTTAATATTTCTCTGACTGTATGAAAGTGTGAATAGCATCTCAAGGATATCTACCATCTCAATGAAATATTCGTTCAATCCTGATTCATAGAAGCTGACAAAAAATAAAAGTTTTAAAAAAAATGTAAATATTACATCCTTGCGCATTTAAACATTGGAAGAACATATACTTTCCATGATTGAAATTAATAGATTAAAATTTATTAATGTTCCTGAATAGTTGCTCGCTTAATTATATTTTTCAATAGAATTATTCTCTTGTTTGAGTATGTTATCTCGTCGATAACTTTACCTTATCCTCTAAATATTTCCTTTTTCTAAAACATCTATGTCTATATAAAAATAAAAAAAATTATTAAAATAAGTTTTTTTTTTGTTTTTTTTTATACTAATTGGCTATATTATTGGAGAGAATTTTTTTTGTAATCAACTTTTAAAATGAAATAATTTAATTTTTAGACATTAAACTCAACATTTATTCTTTCTTCAAAAGGATTACCAGGTTAACTAACACTTTGTTTTATGGCTATCATGTATTAATTGAAAAATAGCTTACACGTTAATTTAGATTTGTTATTCTAAATTTTTGACAACAATGTTGTAAATTAATCTTAAAAAAAAAAAGTCAAAAATTAAGGAAATTAAAATAGTATAGTAACATAAGTTAATTTGACAATTCTGAAAACATACAAGATCATGTCAATTTGGAGACTAACGATTTTTTTAAGATACTGTTTCGTTTATTTTTTTTGAAAAGCTGAGAAATATGAAATACAAAATAAATTATTCGCCGAATTATAATATGTGATGTATCAAAAGTCTGTGCGTTTTTTATTTCATTTAATTGGATGAAGTGTTTATATAAACATAGGGTTAATGTGCACTCTGGTCACTTAATAATGATTATTTGACATTCAGTTTTACTATGCAACAGTATTTAGTCAAGTTTTGACCGTACGAATTGATTTCAAAAATTATAAAATGAGCGAATTAAATCTTGAATTTCGGGCGATTTTGAAGCATTATTTTAAAAAAAAGCTTTACAGCAATAGGTGCAACTCGAGAAATTTGTAAAGTTGAGGGGGCCAATGCTTTGTCAATTCGTGTGCACAGTATTGGTTTAAAAATTTCAGGGAAGGTGATATGAACCTTGAAAATAAGGCAAGGTCAGGGAGTCCACAGTCCCTTGACTCAACTATTTTAGAAGCTGATCCTCGAACAAGAATTAGAAAACTTGCAGGCAGGTTAGGAGGTCTCCCTCTACCATAAATGCACTTGTATGACATTGGAATGGTATCTAAAAGCTGTAGGACTATTTCTCACGAATTGTCACCTCAGTAAAACGCACATAGGGTTGAACTGTATCAAACTCTTCTTAAAAAATCCAAGTGATTTCTGATTTATAAAACGAATTGTCACTTGCACTGAAAAGTGAGTATATCTTAACAACACATACACGCAAAAAAAGTGGGTTATGACTGGGCCAGTCTGCTCTTCCTGTGCCTCGAAAGAAAACGTCTGCGAAAAAGATAATGTTCTGTGTGTGGTGGAACCTTTCAAGGACTGGTGTATTTCGAGTTGCTTCCCGATCACATCTGAACTCTATTCAGCACAATTGGCTAGGGTCCATATTGTTCTGGCCGAAAAATACCCCTCTTTAGTCAAAAGAAAAATTTCTTTTGCAGTAGATAACGCAAGACCACACATTTCGCGTCTGAATCGCCTTAAAAATTAATGATCTGAATTTTGAACTTCTTCCTCATTTTGCTTATGGCCCAGACCTCGCTCCTTGTGACTCCATTCCAATTCATGGCTCATTTTTTATTGGGTAAAAATTTTACTATGGAAGAGGAAGTGAAAGCAGAAGAAATATTTGCCTCCAAAGGACTTTCGTGAAGGTTGTACCAAAGAGGAATTGAATTACTGGCACAAAGTTGGGTTGAAGGGTTAATTAACAATAGATTATATACTTTGAAGAATAAACTGTTAAGTCTTTTTTAATACTCATTAAAGTAAAACAGCCAAAAACGCAAGACTTTTGTTTCATCCCAATATTATATCAAAATAAATTTGTGTCCTGATAATTAGTAATTGTTTAAAAAATATTATAATAAGCTTTTTTTAAATATTTTACATTTTTCAAAATTATTATGTAACTTATTTTGTAGACTAGCATTAAATTATGAGCAGTTACAAAAACATACTTATTCTACCGGTGGTCTATTTTTTTCTTATTCAGTCTAATTTTGTAAATTGGAGGTCTTATATGTATAAAGATATTGTGTGTTTATGAAAATTAGAAGAGTATAATTAATTAATAATGGATCTTTATAAAATTACTTTGAAAGTAATCAACATATCACAAATATTGGGTTGGGCAATTTAAATTTTTTCTCTTTCTTTTCTATCTTCAAATTTTCTTCTTTTATATTTATTTTATTATTATTTTTGTTACAAACACCCATATAGGTAAAAAATTGGTTTTATAGAATGTATTTATTTTTTTGAAAAGAAATTGTTTTTACTAGCTATAAATTTATTATACTTATTGAACTATTTTTCTAGAACAAATTTATAGAACAAGGCATTCCTTTGTTTTTATTTTTAAACATAGCACCATCGACCTCATTACATTTTACTCCTTAATGTTCAAATTCATTTTCAATTTTTTTTTTCACTACTAATAAAATATTAGGTCTTCCTCCATAAGAAGTTTTTGTTAAGGATATTATTTCTATGTATGTATGACCGAGTGGTTCAAATCTCCTGTTATATTGGTTTCTTAAACTTCGAAATGTCCTTAACAATAATATCTGTCTCAAATCAGTCTTAAGTGTGAAATCATTGATAATTTTTTGATTATTAATAAACTATTAAACATTAAACTTTAAGTACATATTATGTAGAGCACCCACCTTTTTTTTGGACAAAATTGTTTGATGTTTATAGCCAGATTTGGTCAGGATAATGAAGAAAAGAAAATATGGCTTGAAACACTTATATATTCTTCTCTTACTCCAATAATTATTAATGACAAATTTTCTTCAAACATGGCATTTTGCTTTTTGCTAGATATTAGCTGGCTTCCATATTATATACCAGGGATAACCTAAAACGATTCTTTGGAAGAAAGTGTACCTTCCAGATCCAGAGAACCATCCTAAAAATCTATTGACATTAAAAAACGTTTCAAACAAAAACGACGGGTTTAAAAGTGTAGTTAGTATACCAATTTTAAAGAAACCCCAAAAATTGGTATGGTCTTTATCGAAAAAATGTAGAAAACTGTAAAAATCGTTCTTAAGGACATACTCCAAGTCAAACGATGTTCTTGAAATCTGGAATTTTAACAAAATATTTATTTTTCTTAATATTACGTAAATATTAGAAAGTAAAATATAGCGAAATGGTACAAAAGAAGAAAGCTAAAACCCCTTAAAATGAATCCGCCCAAAGAAATTTTCTAATAAAGTAAGTAATAGAATAAACCACTAAAGTAAGTTATATACAAAGTTTGAGAAAAATCGTTGGGGCAGTTTTTATGAAAATCGCAAAAAAAAAAAAAGAAGAAAAATCCAATCAAAAAGGTGATATTTTGGGTTGATCGATTTTTGACAAAATCTTATTGTTTGACCTCCTGTTGGAACCTAAACCAAATATTTTAGAACTTCCTGCAAAAAATCCAAAACCAATTTTTTTTTTGAGTTTACTGACCATACACATATTCACACACATAAATAAATGAATTTCTAAATACCTTTTTTAGCAGTCAGGGTGTACCACCAAACATGTGTTTCTGGTAAAAACTCAATTTCGAAAATCTAACAGGTTGGTCAAATTGTCGGCTATGAATTTGTTGTTATCTTCAAGACAGTTGAAACATTTTTAGAGGATAGAATTTATTTAAATGATTGAATTGGAGGAATTATATGCGGACAGGTATCATGTAAGCTCCATTTCTGGGGCTTTGAGATCTTTAATATATTCTCTCATACAAAAAATATTTTTGTCCTAATAATGACGAACTATATCGACAAAAAGCTTGTCCAAAAAATTTTGTTTACTACATATCCTGACCGATTTCTCTATGATATCTAGTAAACTGATCTACGCGATCACAAAAATTATATATATTTGATGGAATTTTTATTTTAAAAGTGGAAACAACTCGAAAGATATGTGAAATCGTTGAGATAAGTCCATTAGAGGTTTTTAAAAAATATGAAGGGGATAGGTAGCTTGTAAAGGAAAGCAATGATATCTACATGAATTTATATTTTCATTTCAATCTAATGAAGAGCACAAGCGATCTCTGCAAGGTTTAGTACTTCCAGTTTCATGATCAAACATGATTTGGATCAGATAACGGCAGACTATCAGATTCTACTTTTGAATTAACAAATTTGTTTCTTTTGCAGTAGTGAATCGAGAACAACTTTAACAATTTTCTTTAAACTTGGTATGCTGATTTCACTGATAAAAACGTATTACTTTTAATTGATTCATTTTCAAAAAAAAAAAAAAAATATTTTGGATAGTTGTACGGAATTAGTGATCTTAATTTCAAATGTTATATGAAGTTGGTTAGTGTTTTAGAGCTCTCTACTGGGCCATAATATAATCTTCACTTTTGTAGTTGTCAATTTGAGAGAATTTGTGAAATACGAAGGTTTACTATTAATAACAGCAAGGACGGTATTATCTGTTCATTATCAGGAAAAAATAAAACTTTGGGCAACAAATATGGAAAGATCAAGCCTTGCCACCGGCGTTTTTTATTTGGGGCGTGTGGTGAGTACACCTTGGTTTTCACCGCCGTTTTCGCTAATAACAGTAGCTCCGCACTTTTGCTCTGGATGCTGGGTCAACTCTGTCTTTGCGCTCAGGGGAATCACACACTTAATTCTCGCAACAAAGCGACTGAGCTAGCCGCTAAGCTACTAAACGGAAATCCCATCTGATCTTGTATAAAAAAGCCTAGAAGGGCAACCTTATAAGAAAAAAACTCTCCAGCTGTCAGGATTATTTTAGAAGCAATTTCCATAGATATTAAATACCTTTTCTTTGATGATATTCTCGTCGATATATTTTATTAAAACTGATATTAATAATAAATTACTATAAATTTTTAACCCAATTTTAATTTTCAAGTTTTTTGGGTGATTTATACTTGGACAAAGAATAGGCTGGGAACAATGTTCAAACCCTCTCTGTATACATTTAAATTGTGTCAAATTATTTTGGCCTATTTTGAATGACAAGGTTACAAACACCTATTAAACAAAAATTTAGCTAAGTCTTCTTTGTAAGAGTGCATGAAACACGAGAAATTTGAAATAATGATTTTCTTTCAAATTTGGTCACTTCCAGCTTGCTTCTTTTTCGTCTAATTTATCATTTTCGCATATTCATTCACTTTCCTAGCCGTTTCCTAGTGGTTTTAGCCGAATCATATAATGTCCTCGATGCAACCATTCAATGATCTCTCTGATTCTTTATTAAAAACTCAACATTTCTGTTGTCTTGGCCAAGAAGGTTCAGCTAAAAGAATGAAGTACGATGGAAAGGACAAAATTTAAGACAATTTTGTTCGAATGCTTAAGTGACATAAAAAGTAGTATTTGACAGAGTATCGTTCGATGCTCTTGAAGATTCCCAGGACCAAAAGTTATATAACCAGTTTTAATTAACTGGATAGGTGTTTGTTTATTGAGGAGTAGAGTTATACAGGTCTTCTTGAGGAATATGTTGAGACCCAGCATCTAAAGGCAATGTTGAGAATTTAGGTAAGAATTGGGGGGATTACTCCCAAGATGATGTTTTGGATTTATTCTTGGGTTAATAAACTTAGGTTGTTATATGCGGTTGTGGCGTCGCATTGAGATAAGATCCGCTAGACTGCTGCATGAGGACATTCAACGCTTGGCTTGTCTGGCGGTTACTTATAGATGCGAACCAGGCCGTGCTGCTATGGAGACTTTGTTGGGAACCACGTCTCTTTGTTGAGGTGAATAACCTGACAGTGAAACACTGTTATAGAATTAAACACGCAGGATTTTGGCAATATGGTCATTGTAGCATTCATCGCGAGATGCTTCTCATGTTCCTATTACTGGCTTTTCTTCTGTTAACACTTTCGTTTTTATCATTCTTACAGTGTTACGTTGCTTTCTAGAGAAGACTGATTAAAGTTGCGTCCGTCTGGTTTGTTTCCTAGTAATTATTTCAATTGTTACACTGATGGTTCCAAAATGGAAGATAGGTCTGGCGCTACGGTCTATTTTGAAACGGGAGAACACTTAGCAGTATATCTTGGAGAATTGGTCACCGTTTACGCTATTCTTTGCAGTGTCTCTGATGAGCGGGTACGTAACCATAATTTGAAAGGGGTTTGTATCTGCTCGGTTAGTCAGGCCGCATTGAAGGCATTGAGTTTTTGTGTCTTCAACTCTAAATTGGTATTAGAATGTTCCAAAGGACTAGAAGAGCTGTCTCTTCAAAGGATGTTGTTCTGGTCTGGATACTAGGTCGTACGGATGGCCAAATTAGGCGCCTCTCTCCCACTTATTGGTTACGAGACAGTGTTGGGGTGTCCTTGCACACATGCCTTCAAACTTCCAGGCATGGAGCTTCACAACATTCATACCTACAGATGAGTTCAGTGAGTTATCGGCAGTCCAAAATGCCATTCTGGTACTTGACAGAGCTAACAGGGAGATGTTGCTTGTCTCTCACGGATATCTCTCAGGAAACTGGATCTCTTACTGGGCATTGGTTTTACGAGATGGGGCTTAGGCCGGATCACTTTTGTAGAGTTTGTGGGACATGGAAGAAACATCTTATGACAGATTACTTGGATGGTGAGGAGGACCTTTGTCAAAATAGGATGTCTTTGGTAGCGTTAAGGCTGTTTCCTTTTAAGGTTATGGTTCGATTCGCCCGGACTATGGTGCATCTTCAATAAACTAAGTCCGGTGTCTGAATTCTAATTCTAGACCCAGTAGTTTTATTGTTCTTTTTGGCAGCTATGCGGGCCCAGAGAGCTTTGGATAACTTTGGTTGCCCTCCCCTCTTTTGAATAATAATAATAAGTGACTAAAGCTAAATGTTTCTAAATAAAAAAGATGAAGGATCTCCTGAAATCCGGAAGTATTTATTACTAACGACCTGTCTAGCACAATCTACGTTTTCGCCTTTAAAGCGTGTGGGCTCGATTATCGTAGAGGCTCCGAATTTTGGCGCCGAATACCTATTGCCGAATTTTGAAATCGGTCCTATCCGTATAAAGAATCTGGAAGCTTATTAATGATACAGAGGCTATTATGAGAGTGAGTAATACTTTGGAACCATTTTTACCTAAGTGCAGTCTACCTTCTTGTTGTAAGAATCCATGCTAGAATAGAATAATCATTATTGAAATATCTATTCTATTTCCGCCAAGAGTCAATGAAGAAGTAATCAATTTTTTTTCTTTCTCTCTCCTGAGAAATTTGTCTGAAGTTGCATTTGTTATGTAGCCTGATTTGTCACGTTTTTATTAAAACCACATCAATTAAAGAATTACATACCATATCACATTCAAAGTCAACTTTAACAAAACAACAATTTGAAAGTCATATTTCCTAGAATTTAGAAGGGGTAAATTTGTTGAGGATAATGGAAATGCCTATTTCATTCAGAAGGTCATTTGCATTGCTCATTAAGTGCTGCTATTCAGTCTGTTTAGAGCTTTGATGTTTCTAACATTCATGTTTAATTCATTTCAGATTCGCATCCTTTACTCAATTGATGACCGAAAGTATCAAATAATCCGAAAATCTTTAATTATACATTTGAAAGAAAGATCTTGTTTGGCACCATTGTGAAATGCACAAGATCATTTTTCAATAAACTATGTTCACCAAACATTTCTTATGATTTGTATAATATTTATTTAATGATCCCTTTATGAGAGGGAGTACAGCCTTTAAATAAAAGACTATAAAAAACACGAAAAAATCAAACAATGTTTTCACATTTTCATAAGATTTTTAACAACCATGTCTAGGCAAAAATGGAGAATAATGGTAGCAATTGGGTTGTTCCAGGCTCTCAATATTAAAAATGCGTATCCTAACTACTTCACCAAAATACTGATAGCTTGTAAAAATAACGGAGGCTAACTGTTTTGAACCCCTCCACTAAATATTTGTTCTACCAAAACCCTAAAGATTAAAATTTTATATATATATACAATAATGACAAATCAAGTTATTGTACAAAAAAAAAAAAGAAAACTATTTAAAAATACATCTTAAAAGTTTAAAGAAAGTTGTTGGTAAAATTGATTAACACTATCAAATCAGAATTGTTGACCAAAGTAATCCATACTTATTTAACATGAGTGTAACCTACATTAATTAATTCTTTTAGAAATACCGCCTCCTCCCGTTATATAATCTCATTTTTATGTTTTATAATTCTTTATTTTACCAGAATATCTTACTATTATTGTTATTTTTTGATTAGAAGTTATCCTGTTCGCAGCTGGAGCAAAATCTGGGCAATGGATCTACCTACCAGGAAATAGCTAATTTAAAATATTAATATAAAAAATGGTGCCAAAAAATTAATGTCATACATAACAAGCGATATACAAATTTGTGTTACAACAAAATCACTATTAAATAGCAAAAGTTGTTCTTTAAAACCAGAAGCCATTCCAGACTAAAAAAAGCATGTGTCATTTCGAGTCATTACTATATGAAATATTTCGAAACACCTTTGGTGGTGTGTGGTCAGGTTTAAGGGATTTAAAATGGCAAAAGCAATGCCAAAAAATGACAGTTTGAAAAATTATTAAAAAACAAAACAAAAAATATAATATCTTGGTTGAGGGCCGCCCTGGTGAGGGCACAAGAACAGACTGATTGGAAATGACTCGAAAATTAAACCAAATTACTATTTTTGGAAGAGACTTCCTTTTTTTTTTTTTTTTTGGAAATTATAAAATATCTTTCTGATCATATTGCTTGTAAGGATTTAATATATGCTCAGCCAATAGCATTTGTTCAGTAGCTACCTTTAACAAATTAATTGGCGACCAATTGGAGACAAGATATTTAATGTTTAGGAGACTTTAGTGATTAAAAAAATAAATAAATATATATTTTTTAATTAAAAAGATCGAGTTAAATTTTAACTACAACCAAAAAAACACGAATTTTTTAGTGGAGAATGAGACCTAATATTTCCAAAATATTTAGTTTCTACTTAACCATTAATGAAAAAAAAAAAATAAAAAATAAAAAAAATCACAGAGATAAATAGTAAAAATAGTAAATAATTTAATATTTTATTAAAGAAGAAAGGCATAAATTATCAACAACAAAACAAAATAAAAAAGTTAATAATAAAAAATGAAAAAAAGAAGAAAATAAATAATTTTACTAAACTATACGTATTTAAATTAACAAACAATTTGCATTATAATACAATATTTTGTAAATACAATATAATTTTGGTTACCTAGCTGATAGAAAAATTACTTTAAAAAAATTTATTTTATATATTTTTTTTTATTAATTATAAACACTATCACACATAACCATTCAATTCTTAATTTCTCTTTTCATAATTTCATTTCTTTTTTTTTACTTTTATTAATTCTCGAAGTTTTTAATCTCTTTTTCTTTTATTTTTTCTACTTTACCCATTTTAGGCCATGTTCGCAGGGTGGTATATATTATTTTTTTTCCTCAGTTAAGGTATAAAATAAGTGGACAATTTTGTGCACATTGGTAAAATATCTATCACAAGGGAAAATGGAAGCAATATTTAAATATTTTTAAGGGATTAAGTAACTTTTCATTTTTTTTTTTTTTTTTTTTTTTTTTTTAAATAAATATAAAACAAAGATAATAATTTTTGTTTTAAATTGAGAGTTTTTTTTTTTTCCTAATAATTACAGCATAAGCCTACACCAATAGAAGGACTATTTAATTAAAAAACATAAAATTTCACACATTAATTTCTTACATATAACAATTTTTTTTTTTAAATATTTTATTTGATGTATTGTAAATCCTATACAGATCTTCATTTTTTTTTGGAATAAGTAAACTAAAAAAAAAATTTTACTGTCAGTGTGAAATGTATATATTAAGTAATTAAAATAAAAAATTTAAAATGAAATTCCCTAACCATTTAATCAATTCTTATGATACAGTCTCCATTCTTTTAGTCACAGTTTGATGTTTTATAATAATATATTTTTTTCTTCCTTCAAAGTACCTTACTTTTTGGTTTATTATTATTATTATTTGTTTATGAGGTACAATAACTATGTTGTTAAAATAATGAATGACTTTTTGCAAACCTAATTTTTTTTTTTTTCCATAGATGCTTTGTCAATTTCCTTTAAAAGATTTTAATAATTTTTTCTTTGCCCATTTATGTTTTTTATTAAGCTTGCAGCAGGAAGTAAATATTTATTTCATACATTTTCAACACATAAATAGGGTTATTTGTATTTTTTTTTTTTATGTAGGAAACCCTGGTCCATATAGTAGAATATTTGCACCAATGAACTGCTAAACCCTATTTAATCACATTTAAATAGATATTATATTTTTCTGCTAATAAATATTATCTTAAATATATTAATTTTTTTTTTTTTTTTGTTTTTAGTTTTTAAATAGTGATAATGCTTTGAAAAATGGCAGTAATTTCTTCTTTTTTTTCTATTTATTTATTTATTTATTTATATATATTATTTATTTATTTATGGATTTCAGTTTTCAGGACACATTTAGAGTAAAAGCTAAAACAGAAAATTTATTAACAAATCTTTCTCTTTTCAACAATGTAGCAACATAAATAAAATTATTTAAAAAAATAAAATAAAAAATATAAATGGCAATTTATAATCAGCTGTTAAATTTTAAAATTAAAAGAAAAAATAACATGAGTGGTACTTATAAACATGGAAAACTTTAAAAAAAATAAGTTAATAAGTTTGTTTTATTTAATTTTTTTTTTCTTAAAAATAATTTAGTGAAATAATTAGCCCTTTGCAAAACAATGCTGCAGTTTAAGCGTTGGTAAATAAGTTTTGGAAATAAAATAATAATAATAATTAAAAAAAACTTGGATTAGACTTGAATAATAAAAAACTACATGGATTAGACCGCATGAAGCAGTATATTATTAATAGCAGGAATATTATTACTAAAAAACCATATATCTAACGGATATCACTTAACATAAACAGTGTCGGTTGTTAAATGACGATACCTCTTGGCGCTAAAGAATTCTATAGATTTCGTTCAGAACTGATTTCATGGTATAGCTCTCTGGAAAGCATATTCAATCTGGTAATATGAATGGGCAAAGGACTCTTCAAGTTCCATGTGCATTGAACCTAAGTAGATCAAAATGTCAGTTATAGAGCTACAACTAAAGAGATATTGGCTTCTAAGACAACAATATTTTCATTCTTCGCGATTAGACAATTTTAAGTAGAACGAAGTTTTACAAAAACCCTCATCTATCGTCATTACCTTTTATTAACGTTATATAGTTGGTGTGATTATAAATTGAGGATGCCAAAGAGATAATAGCATCGTAGGTTTGAGGGGCTACACTCTACCACCAAAAGATATATTGCGGTACCTTCCTTTGTTTAGAGTACACTGAACAATACCTTATTAACAGAATTGGCTGCCTCATAAAAATATACTTAGATTTCTTTTTAACTCAAGTTTTTATGCCGTATCAGCTTTATCCTCCTATTCATACAGTATCTACGTGACCAACATCAAGCAAGTCCACCAGATTGTTATAGGAATTGAACCGATATCAATCTGTAATTCAACAAGCCTTTTCTTTCTAAAGTAGCCAGAATTCTCTTTAATTAAGAGCCTTTCCTTGCCCGGACGATTTATAATATATATTACAGGGTCTGGGTTGTAGAATATAATAATGAATGGTGATCAATCAAAATTTTATGAATCGATCAAGCATCTAGTAATGCAATAAACTGGTTTGGGATCAATAAACAGCGTGTTCAGCACTCTCTTATGTCCATCAGAACATGGGGAGTGAGTGGCTTTATTAAATTAAATTTACCCTTCTAGATTATAAAGATTGATTTTACTGTTATTGGAAAACTCCTTCAACAACATAACATATCTTTTATTTTGCGAAAAGTAAAAATAATTTTGTTTTTTTTATTCTAAAATAATATAAATAATCTTATACTTTCCAGCTCTGCGGACCAAACCACAACAATATAAATAATATTTATAATAAACACAAGATTTCACACTTAATTTCAAAAATCTATAAAACATAATTTAGCTTTTAAATAAACTTCAATTCATTGAAAAAAAACATATCTTGTCCGCAAACGTTTTATATTAATATGTAGGTAAAATTTCTTATTATTATTACTATTTCATCATTTTTTTTAACATTACAGAAATCAAAATTTAAAACAAAAAAAATAATAATTTGGATTTAATAAAAACGAAACCATAAAAAAAAAGATTTTATTTTAACTACAGGTATACAATGAATTATCACAGCCTGATACCTTCTAGAAATTTTTGAGTTTTCCATTGTTTTTAAGTACCAAGCTCTTAATTTTTTTTAAGCTTAACAATTATAAATAAAAATTATAATAAACATGAAAATATATTTATTATTATTTTTAACTTTTTAATTAATTTTTATTTATTTACTTTGTTTTTTTAACTTTCTAATTATTTATGATTATTATTATTTTCTTCATACAAATTTCATTAACCCTTTTTTTTTTTTATATATATTTTTTATTAATTTTTTGTTTCAAGGAATGGTTCTTGAAGTAAACAATAATGAATCTACTTCTTGGAATTAAAATAATTTAAAAAATTGTTTTATTATTTTTTTTAAATAAAAAATACGATACAAATGAAATAAGATAACTTTTCCTGCACAACAAATTTAAAAATTAAATCATAATTACCTTCGCCATTATTATTCACATATTTACATATATCATATAACTAATATTAAAATTCCAAACATATGAATGATCTTATTTATTTATTTTTACCCTGTCCTATAATTAAAAACTTTCTTATTCAATTCACTTTTTAACACTATTTTAACCTTCCTAGTTTAAAAAACAAAATGTCTCCCCTTCTATTTATTTTCTTTGGAAATTATCTACAAATCTCTTATTATTTTGTTAAGCATATGTTATATATATTTAAAAAAAAATCAAAGAGTATTTCATTATTAAATTTTAAACAAATACTTCATAAATATTCCTTTCCTTCTTTAATATTAATGTTTTTTTTTATATTATTATTTCTAATCAAATAAATAGGAAGTACATATTTGGATCTTTTGAAAAATCGTAAGATTTAAAATTAATTAAAAACATAAATATTGTAATAAATTAGTATTTTTTATTTTTTTATAACAAATTTTTTGCAAATATTTATAATTATTTTACACATTTTTTTTTTTTTTTTTGGTTGTATTCAAGTTTGCCATTACTGTTTATAAACGATATTCCGATATGTACTAAAAATGTATAATTTTTTTTTTTTTGCTTTTTTAACTACAGCTTTTTATTTTTTATTTATTTATTTTTTTTTAATAGTTTTTTTTTTGTTTTTGTCCTTTTTTGCCTTCTAACTTAGCGAGACTTAAAGATAGCAATATTAAACTATTATTTTTTTTTCTTTTATAAATTTTAAAAAGTTGTTTATTATACAAATGAAAACATAAAAGTTCGAAACTCATTCTTGCTTTCTTGTTTTAATACTTTTTTTAAATTTTTTATTTCTTAAAGAAAAAAAATTATTTAAATTTTACTAAGAAGTAAGTAGTCTTTAGTTGGACGTGATGGTCATATCGATATAGGTTTATCTACAAAATCTTTTTTATTGTTTTTTTTTTTTTTTTTTCATTATTTGCCAACTTGAATTAAAATCTCCATTGATGGGAGAATTTAGTTTTTAATTAAAATAATGTTCATTGGCTTTATACCATTACACGATTTTCCTTATATTTTTCCTCTCAATTTTTTTGTTTTTGTGATTTTTTTTTATTTTTATTTTTGCTTATTTTTATGTAATTATAAAAACTTATTTTATTTTTAAAATTCTAGCCTATATGCTGAACAAGATGTGTCATGATCTTGTAGATTAATGGTACATCTGCTAGCTGATGGTGATAAATCAATTTTATATTTGGACAATGTTTCTTCATTTTCTGCAATCCAATATCCTAATGTGTCTGTATCGTATGTAGGTATAATTGTCACCTCTGTAAAACAATATTCAATAATCAATAATACATTTCTATCAGATATGATGGGGCAGCTGCTAAAAAGAGATTTTCCCCTTATAAGCAGACCCAGACCAAAGCAGCACTTTTATCAGTCCTAGAAGAATAATTATTGTGGTCAGTAATTCCTTTAAAATAAAAAACACAGGCATGAAGGGCTCATGATGACGTCGTGACATTCATATATTAAGTGCTTCATGGTCAAGAGTTGATGCTCAGTGGGCATGTGTAGGAAATCTTGATATAAATTGGGCAGCTTAGGGTTCCGTCTATCCCTGAGGACGTGGGAGGAGATCAGGGTGTGTGGCTGCGAGAACAGGGTAAGAAGAGGTTGGAGGAGGAGTTAATGGCGGAATGGGAATCGAGGTGGAGGGTCTCCACGAAGGGCAGGACCACGTTTTTGTTCCTGCCAGAGGCAGGTGCCGGCAGGCGTATTGTCCCGAAGATACTTTCATATGCCGTATCTCGGTTAATAACAGGTCACGGTTTTATAAACGGCAAGTGGTTGAGAATGGGTTTGGTGGACAATGGGAACAGCCGTTGTGGAATGGAAGAGACCGCGGAACACATTCTTTTGTCTTGCGGCATGTACGAAGATCTGAGAGCCTCTATGTGTCGCAAAGTGGGCTTTCACCTCAGCTTGAGAAACGATTCTCTTCCTTTGTTGTTGGAGAATGGCCCGGCCTATGAGGCCTTAAGGGAGTTTGCGGTCGAGGCGTTTGAGCGCCGATTGTCATGGGGCCTTGTAAGGCGGAGCTAGGGCAGGTTGGAGGGATTGCTTTGGGTGAGTTATTTTTATTTATTTATTTTATTCTTTTTATTTTTTTGGAGTTTTCCCATGTGTTGTTTGGGCAATTGCTAGTTCTTGTTAGGATATACGTTTTGGGATGTATGGTGTGGATGGGTTATACGTTATGGGTATGTGCGAAGCTTTGAGTGGTTGTGTGTGAGTGGTTGCTGAAAGTTTTTATTCTTGTGGTTCTTTTGTAGGGGTTTTGTTTGTTGTTGTTATTGTTGTTTCTTTTTGGATCTGTGGCTTGTTGTTGGGTACTCTTGGGGCTCTGCTGTTGTTTTATTTAGATATTTTAGGTTCGTTTGGATAGCGTGTTTCCGCGCTGCCTACTTTGGTTGGTGAAGGAGGGAGGGAGGGGGTTAATTTTTCTTTAGCTCTTTTCCTCCTTCTCTTTCTGAAATCGATGGCTTCTCTGGGCGGGTGTGAGCGCAAGCTCAGGGACCGCCCGAATGGTGTGGAAAAAAAAAATAATAAATTGCTGGGCTCTTAAAGCGGTGAAAGCAATCCGCCTTTGGAAAGAAAATCCGAGACAAAATGACCTGGACCCCCCCTCAAAGAAAAAAAGACAATCAACTGATAAACCGGATATTATTGATAGAAAAATCTAAGCATTGAACCGAAGATTAGATGGTTGGAGGCAGCAGAATTGATAATAACCGATAATATTTTTCAATTTTAAACAATGGGCCCCCTCCAAAAAAAGAGATCAAGCCGAAACAGGCTTCTTTGCAAATGGTAAATGAGGGAAAGGATTAGCTTGCTTGACTTCACGCAGAAGTTTCGAGTTCCAGTTCAGAGCTACCTTAAATAACGAGAGAACACTGTCCATGGGCCGGCATTGCACTGAGAAGGCGCTCCAAGTGCCAAAGACCATACATGTTGACGCGCCTTAAAAAAAAAAAGAAAGAAAAAGGTAGTTTGTTGAATTTGGAACAAATGGGTGATAGTTTATGTAAAATAAGGTTAAAAAATAAATTTAGGAATCTGGTTTATTGCACCGACGTAAGAAACTGATGAAACTAAGTAAGAGGTATTCTACATGTAAGGTGTCTTACATTGAAAGGTTTTCTAGAAATGATGCAATTATCCTCTTAGGAGATTTAACGCAAAGAAAGGTAAGAATGATTCAATTAGAAATAAAAGACAAGAGAGCATTGCCTTCGTGATTATATCTAATGGTAATTATGTCATACTAGTCAGTGTACTGCAGGAGAGTATAAATTACTAAAAAAAAAAGTAACTACTTTTAATATAAATATATTCATAAGGGAACATGGAGCGCTCTGAAAGGAGATGATAAACCAAATTGAAGCAAGAGCTTCAGATGAACGGAACTATTTCCCTCTAAATCTTAAGCAGGGCTAAGGCAAGAATAATCGGAATATGGACTCCTAAAGAGATAAAAAGAATAAGATGTAATATTAAAAATTGAAAAAAAAAAAATGATGACAACTGTAAGAAATTTCACTGACAACTGACACTACAAGAGAACTGACAAGAAATGACAACTGACACTAAAAGAGGAGGAAACTAGACAGAAAGATCAGTGAAGGGAAAATGGAGGGTAATAGAGGACAGGTTATGAAGTGTTGCTGAAAAAGTCTAGCTAGCAATGCTGTCCTTAGATATTCTCTTCCTAGACGCCTTATTTCAATGGCCGGAATTGGGTGATAATGAGCAGTGTTGTCTGCACAAAGAACACGTCCCCGAGTCGGACAATACAATGAAAAAGCTCCGGGATGCAATGTGACGCGCCTTAAATTAAAAAAAAAAATTAAAAAAAGCTTTTATACTCTCCGTATACATTTCTTGTCAGAAGGAAAGTGAACTAAGAAGGAATGTTCAAACAATAAGGGTCTCGCAGAGGGATAATTTTCTGAGAAATGGGGCAAAACTCCTCACCTAAGTCTTTGTCTTCCCAAGTTTGTTTAGCTTCAAGTAGTGCATTAAAAACTTCCTTACTGGGTTCTGTACCACTAAATACATAATATCTTGCCCGAACTTTCTTGAAAAATTCAACATTTGCATAATGTGAATTTCCATGATGAGGAACATAACTCAGATCCATATAAATTGGATTTACTCCAGATTTACGGCTATCTTTATTCTGTATTTTTTTCACTGGTGAATCCGAACGCTTTGTTTTGTTATTTGCATCCTTGCCTGGAAAAGAAATGATTAATTAGAAGTCAAAAAAATTGGTTTTGATTTATTAGAATGAACTAGGTTATTTTTCAGAAGGAAAATGTTTTGGGATAAATTTTGAATTATATCCAAAAAGAGAGGAATCTATGCTGGTAAAAAAAAAATGTAATTTCATTTTTTTTACTCACCTATAGTGTTGTTCAGTGCAAGTTTATTATTATCAGCGTTCATTTTGGAAATTTTCTTAGGTGTAGTCTTAGCACTCCCTGATGTATCAACTTCAATATCAGTGTGAGAATCTTCTCGTGGCGGTGGCGGAGCTGGAGAGGGAAGACCTAATGGACTGCCCCATTCCTTAAATGGATTCCATATTGTGTATTGTTTTGCTCCAATTTTAGGAGGAGGAGGTAAACCTAAAGGCTTGTCCCATTTTTCAATTGGATCTTTTTTAACATCTTTCTCTGGGTGAGCTTGAGAAGTTTCTGGTTTTGACAAAGTCTGATCGCTTGTTTCGCTAAGGGCTTTCTTTACTTCGGTTAACGATGATGTTAATGTACTTCCTCTTACTGCAGTATGCTCTTTTACAGCAGTTTCAAAATCTGTATCTAATTCTTTATCACCGCTAAATCCTGAATCATAAGGTCCACCTTTATCATCTTTAGTTAAAATTTCAGTTTCATCTAAGACTTGATCATCCTCCAAAGTACCATATTTGGATACATACATGGAAGCAAACATATCGCTTGCGATTGGTTTACTTGTATCAATATCTGAAGGTTCACTAGGTAACGAACCATAAAATGAACTAGTCATTGCTTCCTTACCTTTTGGAAGATCATACTCAAACTGAGGAGGTGAAGGTACATGAGATGCTATGCTCAAAGGTGATCCGGGAACATCTTCATCAGAATCATAATGTCTTGATTCTGGCCGACCTTCTGAACTTTCCCATACATGGGTAACTGCTCGTGATACTTGTCCGCTACTTATATCACTCTGTGGAGTTGCTCTTCCTAGATCATATTCCTTCTCGCTTACAGGATCTGATCCTGGGGTACCACTTCTAGAAAGATCTTTCTTCAATGATGTTAACGTGCTGCTCAACAGTACTGCCTCTCCTTCCGATTTCATCAATACTTTTTCCTTATCTTTGGTAATATCTGAAGCGGATGGCTCACTTACTTTAGTCTCTTGAAATACTGAATCTTTTCTTTCTTTTGCTAGTTCCGCACCTTTATCAATTATGTCTTCAACTATTTCGGCACCTTGTTCAATAATTTCTGATTTACTTACCCTCTTAACATCAGCAGCATCATCCCATTTCTGAACTTCACTTTGGAGAAAGGAGGAAGTTAATTCTTTTATACCAGCTTCATCAACAGGTTTTTGAACAAGCGAAACACTTTCTTCAAGAAAAACTCCTTTATTTGAGGCATCACTGGTTCGATCACTGCCCAATAAAGTATCAGAAATTTTACTTATTCCTTCACTCACTTTTTTGGAGACTGAGGCTATGATTGACTCCTTTTGATCTATTTCTGTTTCCTTTTGAATTTCTTTTGCTATTTCAGTTTCTTCTTTTAAAGTTTTAGTGATGATGTCAATTTTATCTTTACATTCAGTTTTTATCTCATCTTCAGTCTTCACTTGCTTTTCATCGGAAACAGTTTTTATTAAAGTATCACTTGTAGTTTCTACTTTGCTTATCGCGGACCCTATTGCATCCCCACTTTTTTCACAAATATCTTCAATAACCTCTTTTGTACATTCAATAACGCCATTTACTTTTTCTCCAGTCTCTTCCAAAGCTTTGCTTAACTTGTGCATTTTACTTTCATCTTCGCCTTCCTTTGTTAGTTTATCAATGTCTTCTGCACTACTTCTTGTTGTTGATTCTGCAGCGGTTTTAGATAATTCTGGTGATTTGGGAGGCTTTTCTTCACCTTTTGGTTCTGGACTTTTAGACTTTTTTTCAGGTTCTGTTGATAGTTTTTGCTCAGATTTAATTTCAGTTATTTGTGCTTCTTTTGTTTCAAGTTCAGTTATTTGTTTGAAATCTTTATGTGATCCATTTGTTAATTCAGAAACTGGTAATGGCGAACTGATTCTTTTATCATCAAATTGCCCTTTTTCATCTGTTTTAGAAGCACCATTCAAACTGGATACAATTTTTTCAGCAGTTGTTAATATGTCAGTTATTTTGACATCGTCCTTTTTACTCTTTAATTCTTCTTCTCTTATTTCCTTATCTATGTAAGTTTTTATATCAGTTGCTTGCATTTCCAATACTCCTTTGCCTAGGATAATTTGCTCTTTTTGCTCCATACTTTCTATAATCTCTGGATCTTTACTGAAATCTGACGCAACTTTAGATTTACCTGACCCATTTACTGTCACAAGCTTGTCACTAAAATCACTTGTGGTTTTTGATATTTCTTCTGTAACTAATTTTGTTTCCACTTTTTCTTTAAGAACTTCGCTTTCATGATCTTTTTCAAAGTAGGTGTCTGTTTTCATAACCTCAGTTACTTTCGTTCCTTCTTTAGCTTTTTGCTCAACCACAGTCTCTTCCACCTTTTTTTCTAAAGCGCTCTGCGATATTTCATCCAATTTGGCAGTTTTTTCTACTACCGTTTCAAATACTTTGTCAATAGATTCTCTCTTTACTTCGGTTTTCGAAAGCACTTCTTCTTCCGAAACTTTTGAAGTTTCCCCTATTTCTGATGCTTTGGAACTAACAGTAATTGATAAATCAACTTTCTCTTCTTCATGTTTTACTTGTTCCAACTTTTCTTCAAGTTTATCTGTGATTGTTTTGGATTCAGAGGATAATAGAGAATCTTTTACTTTAGTAATTTTCTCTTCAGAAAGTTCTTGAGTTTCTTTTTTTATTGTATCTTTTTGTTCACTTTCAATAACTATTGTGCTCTTTTCATCTTTACTTGCTGTGGTGATTTCCGATTCAGTTTTATGGAATAATGAACTGACAACATCTTTAGTCTTCCCAATTATGGTATCAATTACTGTTCCAGTTTTTGTGGATTCTTCTATAGCTTTTGTACTATCTGTCTTTGAAAGAACAGTTTTGTCCTCTTTAAAGATATCAGTGGATTCTTTTACATCTTTCTTGGAAATTACTTCAATTTGCTCCTGTAGTTTCTGTGAGTCTTCTTTAACTTTTTCTACTTCAGAAGAAATTTCTTTCTCTAAAGATTGTAAATCTTCTTTCTTGACACTCTTTTCTTCAATTAATTGAGACGTAATTGTATCCTCTTTTGAGATTTCTTGTGTTTTATCTTTTTCTTTTTTATCATCCTTTTCAATCTCCTTTAATTCTGTTTTTTCTAATTCTTCCATTGTTTCATCTTTACTTTCTTTTGGCTTAACGCTATCTTTTATTTCTTCAGTCTTGATGTCTGTAGAAGCTACTTTTTCAATTTTCTGTTCTTTATCTAAAACTTTTTCTTGTATTTCTGTATCACCTTTTTCTTTTGATTCCTCTTCTAATGTAGTTTCTACTTCAGTAAGATCATCCTTTGTTTTTACTTTGGGACTATCTTCACCCTTCAGTTCTACGGATTCACCGGGTAATTCTTTTTTTTGTACATCTAATTTCGGCGTGATTTTATCTTCAGCAACTTTAGGGATACCTTCGTCAGTTGCTTTCATTTCACCGTTTTCTACCATCTTATCAGCTTCAGTTTCTTGTTTTGCTTTGAATTCATCTTCTTTTTTAAGGAACTCTGTTTCTTTCGGTTTTACATCAGTAATTTCTCCATTTTTCATTTTGTGTACTTCCGTTACTTCTTCTGGTTCTTTAAGAGATTTCTCAACTTTTACTTCTTCTACTGCACTCTTTACTGATAAAACTGGTTCTTTTACAATCTCTAGTGGTTTTTCTTCAACTTTACCATTTAGTTTAGTTTCTTTTTCAGTGTCTTTTGCCAGAACTTCATCTAATTCACTTATTAGTGGCTGAGTCTTTTCTGTAAGTTCTTTTTTTTCTTCCTTAGTTTCTTTTTCCGTTGGTTTAATTTCTTTTTCCTCTGGTTTTATAACCTTATCATCTTTCATCTCTTTAGAAGGCTCTGTTTCTTTGTCAGTTGGTTTCTCACCCTTATCTTCAACTTTTAATGCTTCTTCTTTTGGTTTTACTGCTTCGCTTTCAGCTTTCACATCCTTTACTTCTTGTTCTGTAATGTCACCTTCCAGTTTCGAGCCCTTTTCATCAGGTTTTTCCGTTAAATCTGCCTTCTCCTTTTCTGCTTTTGCGGTATCTTCTTCTTTTCCATCCTTTTCCTTTAGCTCAATAATCTTATCTTCTGTTTTCGTACCTACGTCAGGTTTAGCTTTTTCATCCGGTTTTTCTTTCTTAGGGCTCGGAACTTTATCATCTAGTTTTAGCGACTCAAGTTTTTCTTTTTCTTCTTTCTCTTTGTCTTCTTCCGATTTTGTAATTTCATCTTTGGCCATAACCTTCTCTACAGGTTCAATTTCATCCTTTTTTTCTGCAAGTTTTTTATCTTCAACTTGCACCTGCATTTCTTTTTCACTTGGTTTAACCTCCTTTTCTTCTATTTTAATTTCCTCGTCTTTCTTTACAGTTTCTTTAATTTTTTCTTTTGATTCTTTATCTGAAGACGGTACCAAGTCCTCATCTTTGGGCATTGCAATTTCGCCTACCATCTTTAGACCTTTGTCGATTGGTTTTTCTTCTGTTGTTTTACCTTCTTCGATACTCTCTGCCTTAACATCCTCAATCTTGGATTTTATGTCTTTGGTTTCTTCAGCCATCTTCAAATCCTTTTCATCTGCTTTTTTTTCTGCATCTGCTAGTTTTGTATCTTTTTCTATTGGTTTTTTAATATCATCTTCTTTTGGTTTCACATCCTTATCATCTAGTTTTATATCTTTTTCATCTGTTTTCATTTCTTTTTCATCCATACGAACATCTTCTTTGGGTTTAGTTTCTTCTTTTACTTCTTTTGTGACCTTTTCATCTATTTTAATTTTCTTATCATCTGGTTCAATAATATCTTTTAATGCTGAGTCTCTACCTTCTAATTTGTCGTCTTTGTCTTCTTCAGCTTCAGGTTCTGGAGAAACAGGTTTTATTTCTTTCTTTTCTACTGTGTCATCTAGGATTTTATCTTCTTTATCAGTTGATTTTTCTTCTTTCTTTTCTATAATTTCCTTTTCCTTTTCAGCTGTAATAACTTCTTTTTCTTGAAGTTCCGTGACAATTTCTGATTCTTCTGCTGAAATTTGATCTTCTTTCTTCTCTTTTGGCTTTTCTTCGATTGTAATTGGTAATTTCTGTTCAGCATCGGGTGGGATGGACTTATCTGAGGGGATTTCCTTTGATTTTGAACTATCAGTTATACTTTCAACTTTCTCAGAGATTTCACAAATAATTTCTTTCACTTTATCTTGAACATCATCCACTGGTTTCAATGGTTCTGGTTTTTCTTTTAACTCGGTAGCACCTACCTCTGTAGATATTTCTTTTTCTTCAGGTTTTGTTTCTTTTTGAATGACTTCTTTAATACCTTCTTCAACTTTGTCAGTAGGTATTGGTTTAATTTCCTCAGTATCTTCCTTTAATCCTTCTTTTATAGCTTCTTCTTGTTCTGTAGGCACTTCGAGTTTCTCTTCAACTTCTAAATCTTCTTTTCGTTCTGGTTCCTTTATTTCTTTTTTGTCACTTTTCTCTGGAATAATTGCTTCTGAGGGCACTGGTGAGGGCACTTTTTCAACTTTTTCTTCTTTCTCTTTTTTTTCTTCGAAATCTTCTGGTTTAATTTTTTTATCGATATCTTTTGATTCTGTTTTTTCCTCTTTCACTTTAGTCACTTCCTCCTTTCCTTTTGGTTCCTCTATTATTTTAGCTTCCTCTTTCTCATGCATTTCTTGAGGTTCCTTTAGGTCTTCCTTTTCTTTTAACTCCACTTTATCTCCTTTATCAACCTCTACCACCTCCACTTTACCTATTTTATCTTGTAATTCTTCTTTTTCTTGCAGATCCTTGTCTTCTTTCACTCCTTCTTTCTCTTCCACTTTGTCTTTTACTTTTATTTCCTCCTTTTCTTTGATTTCCTCTTTCACTTTCACTAAATCTTCCACTTTGACATCTTCCTTTTCTTTGACTTGCGATTTATCTTTATCTTCCAACTCCTCTTTCTCTTTGATTTCCTCTTTGACTTTCAATTCCTCTTTCTCTTTGGCTTCCTTTTCCTCCTCGATGTCCCCTTTTTCTTGTAACTCTTCTTTGATTTCTTCTTTGTCTATCACTTCCTCTTTCTCTTTGACTTCTTCTTTCTCCTTGATTTCCTCTTTTCCCTTCAACTCTTCTTTGTCTTTCACTTCCTCTTTCTCTTTGACTTCTTCTTTCTCCTTGATTTCCTCTTTTCCCTTCAACTCTTCTTTGTCTTTCACTTCCTCTTTCTCTTTGACTTCTTCTTTCTCCTTGATTTCCTCTTTTCCCTTCAACTCTTCTTTGTCTTTCACTTCCTCTTTCTCTTTGACTTCTTCTTTCTCCTTGATTTCCTCTTTTCCCTTCAACTCTTCTTTGATTTCTTCTTTGCCTTTCACTTCTTCTTTGGCTTCCTCTTTTTCACTCAACTTTTCTTTGATTTCCTCTTTGACTTTTATTTCGTCTTTTTCTTTCAACTCCTCTTTCTCTTTTACTTTCACTTCCTCTTTTTCTTGGGCTTCCTCTTTCTCTTTGACCTCTTCTTTTTCTTTTAACTCTTCTGTCTCTTTAGCTTCCTCCTTCTCTTTGACTTCCTCCTGCTCTTTGGCTTCCTTCTTCTCTTTGGCTACCTCCTGTTCTATGACTTCCTCTTTGACTTTCACTTCTTCTTGAACTTCTACTTCCTCTTTAACTTCCTCTTCTTCTTTATCTTTCTCTTCCTCTTTGACTTTCACTTCCTCTTTGACTTCCTCTTCTTCTTTATCTTTGGCTTCCTCTTTGACTTTCACTTCCTCTTTTTCTTCTAAATCCTCTTTCTCTTTGACTACCTCTTCGATTTTTTTTTCTTCTTTCTCTTTAGCTTCTTCCTTTTCTTTTACTTCCACTTTTTCTTTCTCTTTGACTCCCTCTTTGATTTTCACTTGCTCGTCCTCTTTGATTTCTTCGGCTACCTCTGTCTCTTTGACTTCTTCTTCTTTTTCTATAATTTTTTTAATCTCCTCTTTCACTTTTACTTCTTCCCTCTTTTTATCCTCCTCTGTTTGTAAATCTTCTATTTTATGTTTTACTTCCACTTCCTGTTTTATTTCATCTTTTTCAACCTTAACTTGTTCGATCAAAACTTTGGAAGAAACTTCTACTTCTTTCTTATCAAGTATTTTTTCTTCAATTTCAACAGCTTCTTCCTTTAATGCTTCAGGTTTCATTGGAGCTTCTATGACTAGTTCCTCTTTTACTTCTACTGCTTCTTCCAAAACCGTTGCTTGTTCCACTTTTTCAGCTACCTCTTTGACGGACTTTAATTCAATTTCTTTGATTTCTTCTTCCTCAAATTTTTCGATATCTTTGCTTATTACATCGTGTTTAGTAAATTCGGGTTTTTCTAAGTCATTTGCAATTGCATCTTTTGCTGGAACTAATTTTTCAACAGGTACTACTCCTAATTGTTCTTCTGCTTCATCAATTTCTTTTTCTTCTAATACATCAATTTCCCCTGCGGGTTTTCCATTCTTTGCAATTTTTTGTAATGGTGGTGTTTCTTTTTCCATTGTATCAGAAACTATTTTCTCTTCGATTTCCTCTATTTCTATTTCATCATCTTTATCTAAAATTAATGCTTCATCGAGAGAATCTCGTTTTGCTTTGATAGCTGCTGCATTTTGAAGTGTTTGTTCTATTTCTAACAATTCGCTGGGTAATTTTTCTTTAATTACTTCTAGAACTTCCTCTACAGCTTCTTCTCCTTCAAGAATTTCCACTTCTTTGAGAACTTTTTCTTCGTGTACAGTATCAATAGTAGTTGGAACAGTTTCTGGTAATTCTTGTTCAGTTTCATCAGCTATTATACCCAAATCTGTATCTTTTACTTCCTGTTCTAGTAATGTTACTTTCTTTGTTTCAACTTGTAAATCTTTTTCTTCTTTCAGTACTTCTTCCGCTTCTTCTATCCCTTCATCTATCAGTTTATCCTCTAACTCTTCCTCGCTAACTTTTTCGATTTCTTCTTTAGATGTTTCAGGTTTTCCTGGTGGAAGTTCTTCTTTTTCTAACAAAAGTTCGTGAATTTTTTCCTCACTTTCATCCTTTGTTTCTAATCTTTCACCTGATGATATATCCGTGGGAATTGTAGCAGATATCTGCTCAGATGATATTAAGTCTTCTTTTAAATCCTTACTCTTATCTTCTTTTTCAAGTCCATCTTTGATAAATTTCAATTCTTCTGCAGCTTCTGTATCTTTCTTTTCTATAGGTTTTTTACCAGCTGGAATTGTTAACAAATCTTCTCTGCTTTTTTGAATTTCTTTACCTGCAACATCAGCTCCAACATAAATTCCAGCGTCAGCCTCCTCATGTACAGGTAAATCAGCAACTTCATCTGGAGTTTTCACTATATCTTTCAAAAGCTGTGCACGTTGATCAAATAAGGTACCAGAAATTTTTGGAACCTCTGGTAAACTAGTGGGTTGTTCCGGCCTTTGTGTTACTCCTATATCCTTTTCTTTTGTTTCTTCTTTTATATATTTTTCTTCTATTCCTTCTTTGATCTCATCCAATGGAATACGTTCATCTTCTGGTAATGTTGGAGCTGTAGTTGTAGCTCCAGATTCTACAGTTGTTGAAAACTTTTCATCAGGTTGACTTTCATCTGCTTGTTTTTGTTCTATTGTTTCTCCGGGTTTTTCTTTCACATCTTTTTCTTTAGATATAATAATTCTGTCTGTTGATGGAATTTCTCTTGCAACTGATGTTTCCTGAGATTCAGGTTTTTGAACATCTAATTTTACTTTCGCTGATGGTTCTGCTTCTTGTTGTGTTTCTGGGACAATTTCTTCTTTCTTTTCGGCATCAGATAAAATTTCTTCTGCCTCAGGACCTTTTAACTTTTCACTTTTTTCTTTCGCTTCCTCTTCAACCTTTTCAACCACTTCTTTTTCTTTAACCTCTTCTTTTTGTTCTCCTTTTTGAATGTGCATTGCTATACTCTCAACATCGCCTTTACCTGCTTCAGTACCATCTATTTCAATTTTTTCTATAATTAAGATTTCATCCTCTTCTTCTTTAGATAAAGTAGTTGGTTTTTCTTCTACCACATCTTTGGCATCATCACTTCTTGAATCAGTAGCGGGAATTCCTTCTTTTTCAACCATGTCATCTTTAACTTTTATTCCAGTTAAATCGGCATCTACGGTGGAAGGTGTGGATACCGCTGATGAATCTGTTGGCAAATCCTTGTCTGCTTTCATTGCTTTTTTAACATCTTGTTTCTGCCTAACAGACGCTTTAGCCGTTTTTATGGGTGATGTAGTTTTAGCAGTTTTGCTAGGAGAAGGAACTGATTTTTTTGCTGGATGTCCTTTATCAACTTTCTTCTCATCTTTTTTAGCTACAGCTCTCTGCGATCTGCTGATTTCTTTGGTTTTTTGTTCCATAACTTTTCTGTTATTAGCTTCTTTGGCACTTTTTGCAGGTGTGGCAGAAGGAGACGGTTTCGTTCTAGTGGAAGCACGAGGTTTCGTCTCTGTCTTTGCTGCAGTTTCAATAAGTTTATTTTCCGCAATTTTTTTAGGTGTAGTTGGAGAAGATTTTATAGAATCAGATTTTTTATCACCGGATGGGGTCTTTTGGATTTTCTTTTCAGCTTGTTTTTGCGTCGTTCTCTTAGGTTTTTCCTTTTGTTTTTCTTTCTGCACAGTCTCACTTGGTTTAATCTTATCTTGCTTTACAGTCTCTATTTTAGTTTCTATATCAGTCTTTGGTTTTTCTTTTAGTTTTTCAGCTTTAGGTTTTGTAGGTTTTGCCGATACTTGTTTTTGCACTTTATCGGTGATACCACCAGTCGTTGTACTTACTTTCACAGCCGGTTTCACAGCCTCGGAAGTTTTCCCTTGTTTAATTTCATTTTCAGGTATTTTATCAATTATAGCAGGAACTTTTGTTCTACCGACAGTCCTAATATTCAGTCCTACTGACGAAGCTGATGGAGATAATGATTTTGCCGAACAAACAGGATGTTTCATAAATTCTAAATTTCTTAGCCTGTCTAGTCCTTCGAAGATTTTTTGTTGCGGTGTACTACCAGGAAATAGTAACCTCGTTATGTTATCTTCTGGATTTGCTGGTTGCCAAACTAATAGCGCACAAATTGAAGCTCTATTACACAAGGGAAATGTAAATTCACCACCTTTTTTATTATAACTGCAAAAGATTTTTGAATCTACCGCGTTCCACTTTGCTAAAAAGTCTTTTAATTCCCTACTTTCTTTGGATGGACTTAACACATACATATCAAGTTTTCCATGTCCTACTTTATGATATAAATTAATTGGATCCATCGAAGAATCTCTAATACAGAGTTGTGGTTTTAATTGAATATGCCTTAAATTCACTAACATTTCTTGGCCAACATCAATTAAATTTATTAACAAAGGATCTCTGTCTTTGTCACCGTCAGGCGAAAGAGGTTGCCGCCTTTCCTGCAAAAGAAACATAAAAAGAATTTAAATCAAGGTAGCAATTCCTAGAAATATATAAAATAAACAATATATATAAAGTAAATTTAAACAAATTTGAAGATTATTTTTAGGTATTTATAAGTGAAGTAATGAAACTTCTGAATCTTTGTAAAATATAAGGCAGAATTAGACTGTATCGAAAGCGTGACGTCTGGAAGACTCGGTTGCATTAAATGGTAAAATGATGTTTAAACTCAGGACAATGTAAGTTCTAAGTTAGAGACTTAAATTATTAATACAATAGAGAAGAAGGCCTTTACAAAAAAAATTAGTATTCTTTCAAGTAGGAACTAATTAATAACTGGACAAACTTCTTATTAGATATGTTTTCCATTGATTAAACGAGCCTTTGCTTAACTTGCAATGAGCCACAAGGCTTTTTTTTAAAAAAATTTAAGGCGCGTCAACATTTACGGTCATTGCCGCCCGGGGCCTTCTCCATGCACTGCTAGCCACTAGATAGTGTTCTCTCGTTACAGACAACACTGTCCATCATCGGACAGTGTTGTCTGTAGAGGGTCTTAGGAAGAGAAAATCTAAGTGCAACACAACTGGTATCGATCCCGGGACCTCCGCGTTGTTATGTTTGGAACTTGACTTGACCTTATCAAGGTAGCTTCAGTTTAAAGATGTTAATTTCGGATGTAATAATCCTGGAAAAGGGCAGAGAATTTCAGCTGAACGCCTGACATCTGTTCACAGATTTTTAAATCGGCATGCAATAGCGTCAATAGAGGCGAGCTATACACTCCCTTCTCCCTTCCCTTCGCTCGAATTGAATATCCCTAATAAGCTACTGTCAACTGTGTTTACGGGTCCAGGCAGACATTTCTCAGAGCTTCCAGATCTCTAATGGGCTAAGAAGGGCAATGCTCTTGCTTGTTTACTGTTTAACCTTGCCTTGGAGCGGAATCTGGACCGGCACTATATTTCAAACATCAGCAAAACTTCTCGCATATACCGATGATATTGATGTAGTTTGAAGATCTGACGATGCTGTGAGAACTGGCGTTTTAGAAGTAGAAGATATCGGCAAAAGGATGGAACGAAAGTATGACAAAGTTCCTTACAAATGACCAAAGGTGTGAAGGCCCCTTTAGAGGAGGCAACTACACATTCGAAAAGATCGGCAGCATCTCTCGTGAATAGCAATAATGATGTCTCAAGTGAGGTCCACAGAAGGATTCTTTCAGCTAACAAGTGCTATTATGGACTTAATAGGTACATGAAAATAAGCTGATAACCAGGACAACTAAACTAAAGATATATAAAAACATTATTCGCCTAGTTCCTGGTGTTTGCCTCAGAGACTTGGACACTCACAAAGGCAGATGAGCGAAAAATACTGCGTAAGATCTACGGTCCAACATGTGAGAGCACGATTTGGCGACATAGGACTAATAGGGCCTTGATGAGAGATGACCATATCTTAAACGAAGATTTTGAGCAAACGGCTCCAACGTATACTATCTATGCACATAAATACCTATCACTTTTATTTGAAACATTTTCGGAGGAAAATTATTTCTGCTTCCTGCTTCCTTATGCTTTCCCTTTAAAATTCCACTTCATCACAATGTATCAATATATGGCTTTACCATCTCTAATATACATTAGAAGCATTGATATAATTCCAATTTTGAAGAATATCGGTTAACCGGAAGTGCGTCTTTAAAGAAAAGGTTTTTGAGCTTTGTGGATTTTTTTTCAAAAACGGCTACGATTTTTTTAAAACTTGGAATGCTCACTGCAAGATAAAAACATATCAATTTTAAATGAAACATTTTTCTGAAAAAATTTATTTTTGATTCTATCAGTTAGGTTTAGATTTAAACTGCACAAACTTTGTTGGTTTTGACAGAAGGCGATCCATACCGCCCAAGTATACAGGTATCCTCCCCCCCTACCAGTCCGTCTAAACATTGTAAACGTTATTATTTTAAAGAAAATATGTTAACTTGATTCTGAACTTTTTGATATAATAATCTTGTTTGGTATATCAATTTTGTGTCTATTAAGAAAAGGTTCAGTAGTGAGGTATTAGGAAAAAGTTATGAGACTGAGGTACATTCACACTTCTAAGCCATTCTGAGGACTTGCTTTGCTTCATTTGAAAGCAAATGAACCCTGGCGGGAAGGCACTGTCTCCTAAGAAAACATTTTCACAGGAATGGTCTTGCAGTAGAACACGTTTTCGTTTCAAGTTTTAGTAATTATGACAGGGAAGACTTTGTTACATTTTCAAACAGGATTATGTTACTTTGTTTTTCTTTTCTTTTTTAAAGGCGTGTCGACATCGGAGTTCGTTGGCGACCGGAGTCTTCTCAGTGCACTGTCGAACTCCAAGCAGTGTTCTCTCGTTACAGACAACAATGCCCATCACCAAACAATGATGGAGCTGTAGAGGCTCCTGGTGCGAGAAAACTACGGGCAGCAATCAAGTCCAGTGCGCTACCACTGAGCTAATCCCGCCCCTGATTTCTTTATGTTACTTGCAATTTCATCTTCTGTTTAAAGGACCAGGGAGGAAATTAAATAGAATCAATATATTTACATATTGGTAGATCTAAGTATAATTAAGCAAAAAATGTTAGCTAAATATAAAGTTATTGATAATTACCTGCATATTACAAAAGAAATGCCCTATTTGTGGATAAACATGTTCCACTTTTTTACGTTGAAGAAGTGACGCCAATCCTAGTACATTGCCATTATTAACTCGAGTCATAAGTACTGCATCTAATCGATCAAGATGCCTAGTAAAATCCCAGAAACACGCTTTTCTAGAAAATCCACCATCGACTAGCATATTAAATCCGTTGATACCAAAGAGGGCAGCGTCTCCTTGTCCTCCCGGGAAAACGTAGAGAGTTGGATGGCTGAATCTGTCATATAATTAATTATAATTAAACCTTGATCGTAATGATTTTATTTTTAAAAAAAAGCTGCAATGAAAATATGAGGTCCAGTACAATTTTTTTTTCAATGATCTCAAATGCTTTTGGCATTTTTTTTCCCCATAAAAAATAATATTTTAAAGCTAATTCCATACTGTTACGTAATTTAATGACTACTAGGGCCTAGGGCATAAAATTCAAATGCTGTAGGTCTTTAATACATTATTAGAAACAATAATTTAGAATCGCAGTCCTGGTAATACAATTGTTCCACAATAAGTGAACTTTTCTTCATATATACATACAAATACAAAAATTTAAAAATTCTTAAAATCTAAAATTTAGTTTAGAATTAAAATAATATTTTAATGTGTTGCCCTCGTTTGTTGCTGATATCACGACAATAAAAAACTTTCTAATACCCATACACTGGCGTCACCATAATATAGGTGATCATAGATTGTCCTAGTAATACAATTATTCCTATCATGATGATAAAATCGCTAAAAAAAAAAAAAAAAAAGTTACATTTTCGTATAAAGAGTTACACCCTCTGTAATTTCCTTATAATTTGAAATTTATGTTTTCTAAGTGGACTAAGCGTACTTTAATTATTTTTTTAAGCAGGAGGGTGAATAATGAAAACTTTTTTCACAAAGTAAAATTGTGTGAGACTATTCAGAAATCATTAAGTCCATAAAAGTGACTTTATTTACGATTTGCTTGCTTAGATTCAGCGTTCTAATTGATCAGTTAAAAAATTAGGATTATGTTGAATTTGGACGCTAAAGAAAGATATGATCACATGATTTGCGCATTATTATTTACATTAACTCTTAAAAATAGATTTAAAAGGATTTTAAACTTTAGGAATTTTCCTTTTTCATAGGTTGATTTCTAGAATTTATTTCTTCAATTTGAACCACCTTAAATGAATCATACTATCTAAAATTTCACTTATATTAAATTTATAGACTCTGAAATTTTTTCAATTTGCAAATGTGATGCAAAATATAGACTCCACAAACAAAACCCCACTAACATACAATAGACTCATTACAATAGCCTTTAAATAACTCAGTTAAAAGAAATTTTGCATAAACTGCAATTATTATTAACTTCTAGTGCATTATTTGAACCATCATAGTTAAGTACATTTTCTAGTTGCTTTTTTATACACTATTTCATAAGAATTTTTTTTTTTAATAAAATCTCAATTAAAAAATAACTTTTTAAGTTTTTTTTTTGGACTCTCACAAATTTAAATTCAGAAATTTTAATTACTTTTAATCATTTCGGACAAAAGCATCTTAGTAACACCATGTTGCGAAAAAATGACAAGCTCTCTACTTCATTCAGTGTAACCAAACAAATTATGCGAAATGGGCCAATAATACACAGGTGTAGCCAATAGATGGCATGACCTGCCCTAAGGGCAAGGCCTAGGGTCCTCTCTCTGCCGATAGGTAGCAGAGCTGTGCCGGCAAAGAGTAGGAGCAACCTGGCCTTCTGACTGACGACTTTTGCTGTTTTTTCTGTTTGTGGGGCCAATTTGTGAATTTGTGCATGCCAATACGAAGTTCGAACAATATCTAAAAAAAGTGGTACCACCGAAGAACATTCCCTCCTGGTCTTCACCGCTCTCTTGAAAAACGTATGTACACAATTAATATAAACGTTTTCCTTACTGATTTAAAATCTGGTTAATCGAAATAACCTGGCGCCCAACAACTAGTGTCTAAGTTTTCTTTATAATAAATGAAAATTGTTACTTTTGTCGATTTCTTACGTAATGTTCAATAAAGGCAAAATACGAGCATTTTGCAAGTATTATTGAGCCCAAAAAACATTCTGGTTTACAACAGTCATTATCCAGAATTAATATAGTTTTTTACACCTATAATGTAATAAATCAGATCTTTATATCAATCTCTTGAGAATGGCATGATGAGCGGTCGACAAAAACGTCGACAAATAATTATAATAAATTAAAAATTATTCAAAAGGCTAATCTCTAGTTGATTTATTTTGCATCACCTTTGCAAAATTGAAAAACTTCAGGATCTAACATTTTAATTAGCCTATACCACTTCCTCATATAAAAAAGTTGAATTTATTTGCAATTGATATAATGATTTACGAAAACTGTGCTGATCTGAGCTACACAGGATAATCATACAGAAATTTAGGGCGTCACAACTAGCATCAATTAAATGGGTAATATTTATCAAATATTTCAATAATTAGATGTATTATCATTCAGATCTGTCGCATGTAGACAATAGAAGTACGTTAGTAGATTCAATTCAAAGGCCATGTAACATTTATAGGTAAAAGGATTAAGAAAAATAAAAGATTTCGTGTTATAATTGTGACTAATATAAGTAATGAATATTACAATTTTATTACATTATGAAAATCATAATGTGACTAATCTCTCAGTATAAACACAATTTTAATTTGTGTTCCAGTGTTTCGACAAACCTAAAGTGTCTTCTTCAGCCAGTATTTACATTTCAACTGGTCAACAGTTGACCAGGTTACAAATATTGGCTGAAGATGGCACTTTAGTGTTGAAACCATGTGAGACAAAATAAAACCAGTGATTATACTGTGGAGTTAGTTCATAATTATAACACCCACATAGTTTAATATCTTCCTCACTATTTTAATAGAAGAATGAATTTAGTCTGTTTATTATTTTGTGGCGCGACCTCTAGGCATTGTTCTCAAATTACAAGCAATGCTGCTCTAAATTATCTTTAAGTCAAAAATGTTTTATTGATTTCAATATTATAAACTAGAATACATCAAAATATTTGAATTTGTATGAATCAAGGTATTGTTGTTCAAATTTCCTTAAAAAAGGAGTTCGCAAAGTTAAAACTTATATGAAAAAAAATTATTTCAGCCTGTTTCCTTTTGATTTAATTATGTGCCTATATTGTTTTTTTTTGTAATTATTATTATTATTGTTAAAAAAGAATAATTTGTCTTAGAATAATTTCTTTGTTTTTCTATGATAGAGCTAAAAATGAAATCAGCCTAGAAGCAGGAACTCTTAAGCTGACCCTTTTACAAATATTATATATAAAAAAAAAACAACTCACCTGATATTACCAACAACGTCGGAAGATTCCAATAGTTCTTCTAAACTAGCAGAAGTAATATAAGGACTAAGATAATCGAGAAAATCGTGTATCGCCTTAACCGATGACATCTTATCGTTAGGATTAAGTCGTACGGTAGAAATTTTGGAAAAAATATCTTTGGATGATGGTTTAAGATTATTCCAATCACCCTCTTGGCAACAGTGTATATCTACTGTTACAGTATTTTCATACGCTCGTAATACTCTTTGAACTTCCATTTCTTGGTACATATCGGTAAAATCTGCGAATGAATATGTCCCATCCTATAAAATAAAAAATAATAAAATAAAAGCGTTATTTTTTGTATTTTATTGAAATAGGTATAAAATTACTCTTTTTTTAAAAGTAAACTAGTTTTTTATCTCAGAAAAGATTTTCAATAAGATGATGTTCTTTTGATACATGCAATTTACATATAATTATTAATTAAAGAACCCAAACATTATGAAATCACTAATTTGAAATTTGGGAAAATGTTTTCAAATTCTGTTTTTAGTAACAATTTTTTTTTTTTTGAGGGTTCTGTAATGAGTCCATTGCTCATCTACAGAACCCTTTCCAGGTTTAGCTCCCTAAGGAAATCAGCCCAAGATCCTGGAGGGTCCTAGGATGGATATTTCCTCCTTCCCTATCTGGTAACGACCCAGACTATTAAATATTCTTTGAATGACGGCATCACAGTCTGTGAGGAGATGTATCGGAGTTTCCTCCTTTTCCCAACAGAATCTGCATGTGCCATCACCTTCTAGGCCGAGCTTCCTCAGGTGTCACCTGAGTCTGCAGGAAGACCGTAAGAAATCCCGTAAGGATATGGATCTTCTTCTTATTCAGACTGATGCAGGCCTTTGACCTTTCCTGGTTATAGACTCCCAGAAGACCTTGGTCTGCCTCAGTCCCGGGAGTGTGTTCCAGAGGCGAGCTCTTTTCACCACCTCCTCCTTCTTGATTTCTTCTAAGAGTACTTGGTCGGTTACTCCCCAAAAGGGTTCTGGCCCCAAGAACTGGAGATGCAGCTTCTTCTTTTGCCAGGGTGTCGGCCACCTCATTACCTTCGTGATGAGTCCCGGCACCCAGAATAGGGTGAGTTTATTTCTTCTGCCTAGGTCGTTGAGCTTACCTAGGCATTCCCATACCATTTTAGAACTGATAACATAGGAACTCAATGCTTTAATGATAGCCTGACTATCGGATAGGATAACTATCTCCTGATTCCAATATCCGCTATGGAGGTTCTGGACAACTGCGTGAATTTCCGCCTGGAAGATGCTGGGAAACATACTCATGGGTTCCGAGCCCTAAATACACCTGTGCCGGCTCCTTCGAGGGTATTAGACCCATCTGTATACCACTTAGTGGCATGCTTTCTAATACTGGCCAGGGCGGATCCTTCGCTCCACTCCCTTTTCGTACTTAGCTTCGAGGAAAAATTTCTAACGAAACTATATTTCTTATTTATACTATCCCTAGGAAGTTCCAGGGGAGGGAGCCAACAGAAGGAAGTGCCCGCTCCCTAGAGCTTAGCCCATATCCCCCCACGCCCTCCCTAGAGATTCTGAGGACGGCTCTCTTCGCCAACCTTTCCACCACTAGGTGGAGCGGTGTGAGATTGAGTTTATTCTTCTGGTGAATTTCGCTGGCATATTTCGTGACACTTCTTTAAAGTTGAAAATTTCTTAAAATTGATCTTAGAGTGGTTATGGACATCAAGAATTTCCTCAAAAGTGTTGTTTTATTTTGTTGAGTTTAAAAAAAAAAAACACTTATTTACATTCTACAGCACGTTTGGGGGATGACGTCAACCGCGGACCACCAATGCAGCGCAAAAGATATTTTAGAGTGACTAAGAGGCATCCTCATTATTTTTCAGCTAGAACAAACTCGGTGCGCAATAGCACAACACAGGCCGCTTCAACAACATCGATTAAACGGAAATTAATTTATCAATTTTTTGTGATTTTGAATCACAAGTTTTTGTGAAGTAGAATCGATTGGACTGGAAGTACCGAAGAGTTTTAAATGAAATCTTGAACGTTTTTATTTTTTATTTTTTTTTTCAATTTTTTGTGATTTTTTTAAGAATTGAAGATGCACCAACGGCTCTCTTTAAACGGCTATCTTTTCTTTCTACATGGTACGGCATATTAGGCCTTTCACTTTTATTTCAAAAACATTTTTCTGATAAAATTGATCTTGAAGGGGTTCTAGAGATCATGCTTCCTTCAAAGGTTTATTAAATTATTATAAGTGTACCGTGATGAAAAAAGTTTAAGAAACGCCCTAGGGAGTAGGAAAAGTGGGCGAAGAGATACCTGAATGAAGTTCAGGAGGAAATAATGAGTAGGGGATTAAGATAGGAACATTGGAATGACAGAGGGAAATGGTTTATTTATGTCATGGAATATGATAGATGGGCTTAGGAATGAAGCATTTTGCCCATGCCAAAAAAAAGCATTTTACTTTTTTTTTTGACACCAAAAGTTTCTTGCTGACATTGCATTATGAACAAGTGAAAAAGCAAGATAGTACGAGGGTCATTCAATAAGTAACGAGACAAATCGTTGTGGCTCAAAAACGATTTATTTAATCAATATTAAACTTTGGCTAGTTTTCAGCATAGTCCCCAACAACATTTATACAGTCTTCGTTCTTCTAATTTCATCGTTCTTCGTTCTTCTAATTTGTCACCTCTGCCATAAAATTCTTTGGGTTGATCTCGAAGCCAGTTTTGCATCTGATTTTTAACTTCTTCACTGGATTGAAAATGTTTCGCACGTAGAGTCTCTTTATGGGGTCCATACAAATGAGAGTCCGATGGAGTGAGGTCGGTGCTTGTGGAGCGGGGGATGTGGAAGGATCTCCCACCCCACTTTTTGAAGTGTTTCTTGAGTTAACTCTGCCATGTGTGTGGGCGCGCGTTGTCATGGAGCAAAATCACGCCTTTAATCAAGATTCCAAGATGTTTCGTTCGAATGGCAGGCCTTACTTTGTTTGTGAGCATATCACTGTAATACTGGCTGTTCATGGTTCGTTGATCTTCGAGAGAGTCACAATAAATAGGTACCTGCGAATCCCAGAATACTGTAAGCATGACTTTACCTGCAGACGGCTGGATCTTGAATTTCTTTTGAGTGGGAGAACCTGTATGCTTCCACTCAATGCTTTGACGCCTTAGACTCCGGCTTAAAATGGTGTATCCATGTTTCATCACGTGTATCCATGTTTCATTCTACTGAAAAATTCTTTTTCAATTAAACATCGTTATTTCAAGTGTTGTCTGATTTGAAATTTGGTTTCTTTGTGGGCGTCCATAAGTTGTCTTGGAGCTCATCTCGCACAAATTTTCTTGTACTCCAGCTTATTCTGAATAAAATTATGAACAGTTCTAACACTCGCGTGCACTTCTTCAGTTATCTGTTCAACAGTAATACGCCTGTTGGCCGGAATTAACGCCTTAATACGAGGGAGGCAGTTGCAACTTCAACCGGTCGCCCACTTTATTGCTCGTCACAGACACTTACAAACTATTCTTCTCATTTGTAAACGTTCGAACGGTCTAAACAATTATTCCCGTGCACTTTCAACATTCTTTCGTGGATTTTACTACCTTTGATACCCTCTGCGACTAAAAATCTAATCACTGAGCGTTGATCTTCCAAGATGCAATGCTCGAGCGGTCTCGCCATTTGTTAACTGAATACATTTGAGGTTATGCTTACCAAATATACTCTCGAACACCTGATGAGAAACTAAGTACAAGGATGCCAACTTGACGCACTGAAAGTATTGTATTGATTAAACAAACTGTTTCTGAGCTACAGCGATTTGTCTCGTTACTTATTGAATGACCCTCGTATAAATAATATCGAAGCAGTGTATTAATGTTAAAAGAATGTAGTGTTCACAAAGTTTGATAGAAGTATTTTAATTTATAAATGCAATGCAATTTGTCGAAGAATTTACGGTCAGAGACCCCACTATGAAAACACATTAAAAAACCTAATTTGCTTCCCTCAGTAAGCCTTTAATAAACAAAACTGTAATGCTTCCTTTTTTTTTTAGCTATTTCAGTAGCCCTAGAACTGATGAAAGAAAAAGTAATAAAATTAAATTTTTTATTTATACCTGAACCATCCAAGCACCATTGCCCGCACATGCATAGCCAGCATGTACTATATGCCGGTGTCTTGTAAAACTTGATAATAAATTTCTCATACATTGTACCAATGTATTTAATTGAGGATGTATTAATACTTCGGTTACTAAATTTTCACTGGCGAACTGAATCAGTCGTTCACCTGAAAAAATATATATATTTTATTTTAATTTTAATTACATTTCTTTGAAAGGCAATAAACAAACAAATTGTTCTAGCAATTAGTTTTACTAGGTTGATACAAAGTTTTTATGCGTGAAAACAATGCTGAAAATTTGAAGACAGTTAATTATTAGTTGGTTTCGTTGTACAATTTATGTCAATATTTTATTATTATTATTCGCGAAAGGGGAGGGCAAAACCCTACGCTATCCAAAGCCCCCCAGGGCCCATATAGCTACCCCCAAAGAATAACAACCACTGGGACTAGAATACGAATCCAGGCCCAGGATTCAACCATCTAAGTTTCACAACAGACCGAACAAATCGGACCAAAACCTTAAAAGGACACAGCTTAAGATCCTCTACCGACATCCTATTCCGGCCGAAGTTCCTAAACCTAATCTCCTCACAACCCAAACAATTCGTCATCAGATGCATGGGTGTTTCCTCCTCAGTTTCACAAACTCTACAAAAGGGGTCAGGCACAAGTCCCATTATATAGAGATGTCTCCTTAAACCACAATGCCCAGTGAGGAATCCAACCAGATACCTGAGGGAGGTCCGTGAAAGACATCGGACCCCACTGCTCAATGAGCATTTTAGACTGCCGACAACCCACTGCACTCATCCATAAGGATGAGTGCTGTGAGGTCATCCACGTCTGAAAGCCCGACAAACATGTGTCAGAAGACACACCAACAGCAGGCTCTGGACCAATGAAAGGGAGAGAGGCACCTAATTTGGCAAACCTATCCACCTCCTCATTCCCAAAAATTCCCATATGACCTGGAACCCAGACCAGAAGCACATCCTTTAATAAAGAAAGATCTTCCAGTCTTCTAGAACATTCAACACCAATCTGGAAGTGAAGACACATGAATTAAGCGCCTTCAACGCAGCCTGGCTATCCGAGCAGATACAAACACCTTTTAAATTAGTGTTACGCACCCTCTCATCCAAAATACAGCAAAGAATTGCATAAACCTCAGCCTGGAAAACGGTGGCCCACTCACCAAGAGGCGCTACCAACATGAATGTCAATATTTTACTTTCATTAATCTTTTATTCAATTATCTATATCAAACGTCTTTTTATCTCTCATTGATTATTATAATCTGCAAACAGAAGGTCCAAAGTAAAAAAAATAACGTGATTTATGGGTCTTCTGAGATATTATGTGAAAAAAGTATTAATCGCAAAGGCAAAGGCCGATAGAAGAAAGGGAATGAAGTTCGAAAAGATGGCAGCGTTTTGGTTTCGACATTTCAAAAAAAAAAAAAAAAAAAAGGGTCGTCAGCCATCCAAGATGAGCTTTCGCGGCAACCGAAGATGACAAATTTTTTAATATGTGATGCAGAATCCGTGTACCACCACTAGAAGATTATCTAGATTATAGAAGATGCTTCAAAGCCACTTTCATCTCAGAAAAAGTCATTGAGTGTCAAACCAAATAGTGAATAACACTACAAGTGATGTAAAGTGGAAATTAAACAAAAAAAAAAAAAAAATCCAAACTGGCGTAAGCAGTGAGACCTCAAGGACATGCGGGCCCAACCATGTGCGTGTGTAGCCATGAGCGTTCGTGAAAAATAAGTCAAGCTTAGTGGTGGTATTGTAGGACTTTGGAGCTGTTCAATATCTAATTTTTTACTCATAAACAGCTGCTTATATGAAAGCTTAAAAGCAAGGTACCTTTTTTATCACGTTTGATTCAGGTAAAAATTAGCAGTGTTAGAAGGAGTAAGTTTTTGTGCCATTCTGATTATAGCGCGATGTTGTATTATCTGGGTTACGACCTTTTCAGGTCTATGACTCACTTTCTCAAAGGATGGCACTTTGAAAATTATGAAGCGGTACTACTAGGATGCGAACAATTTTTTTTGTTTCCAAATCAAAGAAGCGTTATCGTTTACTAATTGAAATGTGTTCGGTATTTATCTTAATTTAAATTTGCCGCCCTAAAAATTAATATTCTATATATATAAACTGATAACCTATAGGCTGTGTCCTAATTAGAGAGTGGGGGTAGACCCTTTATCGCCCTCACTAGGTCAGTCACAAAGTAACATCCAGACAAGTAACATAGCGCAGTGCGAATATTTGCCTACTTAATTTGCATTTCCGCCTTTCCGTTTGGTGGAAAACCCAGGTTTGCCACATCTGGTTTTCCTCAGCGTTAATCGTGATAGTCGATTTCTTGTCGGGTGAGTGCCTACGGATTCTCCAAGCCTGTAAGAGTGAACGGCAAGCACGTGGTCTCTACTTCCGCTGCTTCTCCGACCGTACAGCTTTCCTGGAGCCCGTTTGAATTTTCATCTACTTTCATCAGCCGTACTGTGTGGACAACGACGCTGGAATTACAGGCATATGGTTCCCTTTTGTTTCCTTTTTCCTGTCTCCTATTTTCCTTCCATTCCCCATATGGGCTGAAGGTCAGTCGAACCACACTAATTTTAAGGTGTCTGCGTTTTGAGGTAAGCGCCACTCCTTTTGGCTTGGTGAATTTAATAACTATTTTTTGCTTCTCATTTTGTATTTGTTAAATATTAATTTGTTAATGTTATCTGAGCCCATATGGCTCAATCTTTTATACAGTCCACTCAATATTTTCCGTAACTTGATATTATCAAACATTTCATTTATTATTCATTTTATTATACCCCCTGTTAATCACTCTAACAGAGCCCAGCAGAGGTATTAATTATTAAATATATTATACCTGTCTTTTTATACCAAACAAAATGCTTGCAGAAAGTAATAGAAAATGAAGATTTATATTTTGCAGAATTAAATTCACGTAAATCATTTTTATTTTTACATTAAAACAAAACTATTTTTTTTTATGTACAAACATATTTTGCAACAACTTAGATATGTGATAGAGTATTACTATATCCGATTGTTTATTTATTTGGGCAGCCTCAACATCAAGCAACGCTAGATGAAATAATTCTTTTTTAAAATTAAATTTATTAATGGTATTTAAATAATTATGCAAAGATTGTTATGTTAATATTGTTATTTTTAATCATAAATTTCAAAATTTATTTTTATTTGTCGTTATTTTTTGGGGATGCTGCAATGTCGCAGTGCTTATGCACCAGCCTCCAGTGGGTTGGTTGTTCTAACAGTTTGACGCTTAAAAGAGTGTTTGCTGAACCCTTTTTTTCGTCACTAATGGACCTCAAATTGTATACGAGGTGTGTAAATTAAGTAATGAGATTGATTTTTTATTTATTTTTTTATTCAAATAAAATTACAATTCAACATTGTCCCCTTAAAAGTAACTACCTTGGGAAGCCACACAACGCTGAAGACGATTCTTCCATTCGTCATAGCAGTGCTGGAACTCGGATACTGGAATAGACTTCAGTTGGTCGGTTACGGCTGTTTGAATATTCTCCAATGTTCCAAAATGACGCCCCTTGAGGTGATTTTTCAATTTGGGGAACAAAAAAAAGTCACATGGACTCAAGTCGGGTGAATAAGGAGGCTGAGGAGCCACAGGAATGTTATTACTGGCCAAATACTCATTAATAGAAATCGCGGTGTGACACGGAGCATTGTCGTGATGCAACACCCACTTGTTTTTGATGTTTGGTCTCACACGCATGACTCTTTTTCGAAGTCTCTCAAGAACTTCTCGGTAAAAATGTTGGTTTACCATTTGGCATTGAGGCACAAATTCTTTGTGAACGATTCCTTGGCTATCAAAAAGCAAATCAGCATGCATTTGATTTTTGACTTGCTCATTCTTGCTTTTTTTGGCCTTGGAGAGGTTGAAGTGTGCCACTGCATGCTCTGACGCTTAGTTTCTGGGTCATACTCAAACACCCAAGACTCGTCTCCTGGAATAACATGTTCCAAAAAATTGGGATGATCGTTTTCAATTGCTCCCAAAAAGTCAAGGCTCCTTTCCTTTCTGATGGTCTTTTTGCTCTTGTGAAAGATTTTTCGGAACCATTTTTACACAAATTTTTCTCATCCCCCAATTCATTAGTCAAAATTTGATGAACGGTTGTGTGAGTCAAAATCAACTCTTCGCCGATAATTCGGACTGTCAAACGACGATCTGAACGCACGAGATCGCGGATTCTGCCAACATTTTCGTCGGTTCTTGAAGATGAAGGCCTTCCGCTGCGAGGCTCGTCCTCAATTGATTCCCTTCCTTCTGCAAACGACTTAAACCACCTAAAAACCAGTGCTCTCGACAAAACATTGTCTCCATAGGCCTGGCACACTTTTTCAAACGTTTCCGTTGCACTGCGCCCAAGTCTGAAGCAAAACCTGATAGCACAACGTTGCTCGTAATTGATGTCACTCATTTTTAAAACGCACTGAAAAAAAACTTGCTCACAAAAAAAGTCACTACGGACAGTGCAACAACTCTAGCATTTTCAAATTTGCACTGGACGTGTATCAGATGTTTACTTGCCCTACCACGCATGCGCCGCGTCTCCAGTGTTGCCAGATCGTATACTAGAAACTCAGTCTCATTACTTAATTTACACACCTCGTACTTACCGTGAAAAAAAATAAAATTCGAAAATTTTAAAGATAATCTAAATTTATTCTATTAAAACAATAAAACAGAAACTATGAATCTTAAATTGAGACCCCTTTCCCGGTTACGGATGGATTCACTATTATTATTTAAATAATATCTGAAAGATTATTTACCATTCTTCGCTTCTTCTCCTTCTGGAGCTTGAGAAGTAATTGTCTGCAATTCTTTTTCAAGATCCACATGACAGACATCTTTGTCCCATGTGATAAGACCTGTAACATTAACATTTTTTTTGTTTATAAATTATTTGAAGTATCTTTTTTGATATGAAAACAATTTTATAAAAGTTACAATATTATAAGTCAATGATGGGAAACTTTATGACCCGCATGGCCATAGGGATGATACGTATGACACGTAAAAACATACAGACCTTTATAAAATTTACATCCTTTATTAGCTTTATCAATGGATATTCTTTGACACATTTACTAATCATCATAATTAGTATAGCTGATTTTAAGGGACCTGAAAGATGGGTTCCTCCCCAGAGCCTTCTAATGCATTACAGATAACAGTGAGCAGTTTGGTGGGTTCGTAGGAGGAGAAAATCTAAGGGCAGCAATGCTAGACTCGAACCCTGTCCACCGCGCTATCACAAACCTAATCCTTTCCTGCTATTAGGATAAAACAGAACACAATATATTGACAGCGGATTGAAAGGATCAGTCTGATTTTGATTTACTGCTCTGATCAACTTTTAGCATCGTATCGCTTAAATATTTTTTAACTTAAAATTATATTCATTTAATTTTTTGAGTAACAGTAAAATTTATATTGGTTTTGGTTCTGAAATTTATTAACAGTCCATTTATTAATTACAGTTTACATTTGAAAGCTAACAATATCATTATTTTATGCGCTCAGTTTCATGTGTAAAAGAAAAATTCGTGATTAATTCTGAGGTTACCCTTACTTTTTATTACATATTTTTCTTCTACATGTGCACGCAAGAGATTATTTGATGAAATGAGTTTTATAAAATATAGTTCAAAAAATAGAATGATTGATGATGAATCTTGCTGGGTTTGTGTCTATGTCAAAACATGAATTAAATTTAATGTATTTAGTGTCGAAAATGTAACATGGATGTTCATTTTTTTTTTTTTTTACGATTACACGTTAAATTATGCGTTGAATTATTAATTCTATTAGTTATTACTTTATTTATAAAAAGTCTATCTTAATTTTTAGACTTATTTAAATAAAAAAAAATCGACAAAACTTAATTCCTTATTAATTTTGCCTTTTTATAAAACTGCCTGGAATGTCAGCAAAGTCGATAACTTTGAATTATTTGGAACGCATATGAATATAAGGTAAGCCATCACTATAAGTTTCATAAAAAAGCTAATTTTATCTCTCCTTTCAAGTACTTTATTGGTTTATTATTAATTAAAATGTGTTTTTAGAGTAATTAATGGAATTTTATTTAATCAATGCACAATAAATTCACTTTATATTATCGATGTAACAAACAGAACTATAGCTAAACAGAACTATTAGTAGCAAAATGGCGCTAATGATAACGCATTCTTAAAAAAAAAAAAAAAAAAATCTGGTGTGAAACACTCACACAACTTTCTCTTACTCCAGTTCTCAAAATTATAATTAACAATTGTTATAGTTACTGTACCAAATTTAATGAAATTCGTCGAAAACTAAAAAAAACTGTTTAGTAAAAGCGAACTTCCGATTTACTGATTTTCTTGAAACTTGGAATTTTGGCCATCTATTTCTTTCTAATTGATTTTGTTTGGATGATAGAATTGTATAATCAACTATGTTAGCATTTTAAAGAAAAACATAACCCCACCTCTCCCCTAAAAGTGCCCTTAAATGAATGTTTCTAGAGAAATGTTTTAAGTAAAAGTTGTAGATCATTGTATGCGTAATTTATATAAGAAGTTTCAAGAAAATCGCGAAAAAGTGAAAAAAACCATTTAGTAAAAAGTGGTAAAGTAAACGCACTTCCGGTTATGCGATTTATTTGAAACTTGAAATTTCAACAATATATTTAATTCTAATTAACATTATTTAAGATGAGCGAATTGTCCAATAAAAGTGAAATAGCACTTTAGATGAAAACCTAACCCCACCCCTCCCCCATAAGTGCCTTTAAATGAATTTTCCCAGAGAAATGTTTCAAATAAAAGTGTAGCTGTTAGTATGTGTAGTTGATATAGAAACTTTGAAGAAAATCGTTCGAGCGATTTTTGAGAAAATTTCAAAAACGTAAAAAAAACAACAAGTAAAGTGGTACTTCCGGTTGTGCAATTTTGACAGGTAACGTACTGACAGATCCCATGGTGATACCTAAACGGAATATCAAGTTTGAACTTTCTACGATTTTTCGTTTTTGAGCTATGCTGTTCACATACATCCACACACACCACACACAGACCATTTGCTAAAAACCACTTTTTTGGACTCAGGGGACCTCTAAACGGATATTTCCGGTTGAAAACTCGATATTTAGGAGTAAGAGAAAGTAAAAATCTGGTATGAAACACTCTTAAAAGACTTTCTCTTATTTCGAAATGCCAAATTTTCTTCATACATTCAATCCTTATTAGTGCTTAAAACCGTCGCCATTTTCATGGAGCAAATCATAAAAAAAACAAAAAAAAAACGGAAAAAACCTATTCAGTAAAGTCGCACTTCCGCTTAACTGATTTCTTTCAAACTGGGAATTTTGGCAACATATTTAAATTCTAATTAATATTATTTAGTTGGCAGAATTGTGTAATAAACTGAAATAGCACTTTAGAGGAAACCATAATCCCACCCTTCTCCCCCCTAAAGTGCCCTTAAATGAATTTTCCTGGAAAAAGGTTTCAAATAAAAGTTGTACCTCTTTGTATGTGTAGTTGATGTATCACGTTTAAAGATAATCGTTGGAGGCCGTTCCGAGGAAAATCACAAAAAAAACTGAAAAAAAAAAGCTTCGTAAAAGTGGCACTTCCGGTTAATGGATTTTGCCCGAAATCTTCGTGCCTGATAGATAGAATACTAAGTTTGAGCTTCCTGCCACATTTCGTTTTTGAGATATTCTTTTCACATACATCCATCCACACATGCACACAGAACATTTTCTAAAAAAAAAAACACTATTTAGGACTCAGGATACCTCAAAACGTGTATTTCCGGTGAAAACTTGATTACGAAAATCTGGCACAATCGCAATATAACAGCTGTAAGTAAAAATTAACTATCTCATAAATTTACCGGAAGCGAGGTGTAAACATTTTTTTTTCATCCAACATTTTGAAAGATTAAAAATACCACGGCAATTAATCACTATAAATTACCTTATTTCAAACAATAAAAGAAGAAAGGAATCAATTATTATTATTATTATTAATTTTTGTTGAAATAAGGGATTCACATGAAATCAAGGGAAAGTGGGGAAACATTGAAACTATTGTCTAGTCTAGATAATTGGATCAGATAGTTTGATATAAATAAATGAAAGGATTTTTCTTAATAAAGTGCATTTCTACTTTCTCTTAATGTACTGTACTTATAGAAATTTTTGAATTATTTTTTAGCAGAAATCCATGTTTTCTAGAGATCTGTATAAGAAAAAAAAGCGTTTTTTTTTTTAAGCGAATGTTCTTCAAGTTTGTTAACTTCTACTTAACCCCGCAGCTCACTGCTAAGTTTTTATTTAGAAGGTGTATACAATAGAAAAAAAATCTGGTGTGAAACACTCGCACAACTTTTTCTTACTCCTGTTCTCAAAATTATAATTGACAAAAGTTATGGAATGTGTACCAAATATAACGAAATTTGTCGAAAACTGAAAAATCTGTTCAGTAAAAGCGCACTTCCGGCTTACAAATTTTCTTAAAATTTGGAAATTAGGTCATCTATTTATTTCTAATTAATTTTGTTTGGATGACAGAATTGTATAATCAACTATGATACCACTTTAGAGGAAGCTGTAACCCCACCCCTCACCTAAAAGTGCCCTTAAATGAATTTTCCCAGAGAAATGTTTTAAATAAAAGTTATAGATCTTTGTATGTTTAGTTTATATAGGTAGTTTCAAGAAAATCGTCGGAGTCTTTTTCGAGAAAATCGCGAAAAAGTGAAAAAATTATTTAATAAAGTGTAAATAAAGTAAACGCACTTTCGGTATCCAATTTTTCAAACTCGGAATTTCAACAACATATTTAAATTTAATAAACATTATTTAGATGATAGAAGGTCTCTAATAAATGACCTAGCACTTTAGAGGGAAAACCTACCAAACCCCGCCCCCAAAGTGCCATTACTGAATTGTTCCAGAGAATGTTTCCAATAAAGTTGTAGCTGCTTAGTATGGTGTAGTTGATATACAAAGTTTGAAGAAAATTCGTTAGGAGCGATGTTTTGAGAAAATTCAAAAACGTAATATACAACAAGTAAAGTGGTACTTAACCGGTGATGCTGCAATTTTTGGACAGGTAAACGTACTGTCGATCCCATGGTGATACCTAAACGGGAATATCAGGGTTTGAACTTTCTACGATTTTTCGTTTTTGAGGCTATGCGCTTCACTATTACATACACAAACACACACACACACACAACGCGCGCGCGGCCCGCGCGGATCATTTGCTAAAAACCACTTTTTTGGACTCAGGGAACCTCAAAACGGATATATCCGGTGTAAACTCAATATCGAAAATTTGACACGATTACAATACTTCCTCTTACTAGGAGTAAAAGAAAGTAAAAATAAAGAGAACATACAGTTGTCTAAATAATATGTTTTCACCAACAAATGAATGAATGAATAGCAACACAAAATACATAAAACAATTACTTATTTAACACTTCACATACAAAGATACTTTTCGTAACATTACACACTCTTCCGATAACCTCTCTATCAGCTGGAACACCCTTCGATAATCGATTCTACCTTTAGTATTACTGTTATTTAACAAGTATAACCTTCCCGCAAGTTATAACCTCCCACCGCATATCATACAAGTGTAATGGTGATAAAAACATTAAGTTGAAGACAGCTCTCTATACGAATTTGATAACTTTACACTGACAATGGATGAAAACCCCGAAATCGAAACCGGCCAGGAACAACAAAATCATGCATGCTACGACGGATAAAATCCTAGACATTATCCAGCATTGCGGCCTCATCCACATATTTATTCAACGTTCTTCAAGAGTCTCAGAGATATTTTCCGAAAATATCTCTGATGCTTTCCAGCTCTGCGGAACCAAACACAACAAGTTACTCAAGTGTATTTGAAAAAAATTCTAGTAAGTATTCAAATTCGACTTTTCGTTTAGGTTTCAACAGAAAATCTAAAATAAAGATTTCCATCAAAACTTGTTAGCCAATAGAGTGTGACTTTCTGATAGGAATTTTTTCTCGCGTTTTCTCAAAAAACGGTTTCAGTATATATATATATTTTTTAAATCTGGCTTATCTATTCAGGTCTATTATTTTATTTAATATATTTCTTCAGAGAAATTGATTTGATAAGATTTTAAAGATCTACTACAATATTTTGTTTGTTTGTTTATTTAGAAATTGACAATCTTATTACGTACTAGCTAACCCGACCACGCTTCGCTGTGGCTCAGTCTGATTTTTACGGTTAATCATGCGTGATTTTGATAATTTGTTTCGATGCTTTGGAATACCCAAAGCCTACTAATTCTTCTTTTGAATGTACAATGTTGCAGAAATTAGATGAGAAGGTGATTTTTCCCGTTTCCGGATTTGTAGGGCCAGTGCCGTTACCGAGTTCGAGTAATTATCTTGTAAATATGGCAGCTGTTGGATCGTTTTGAAGTTGAACTCTCATATTCGTTGTAAAATGATTTTTTTTTTTACTGTGCTCCAAAGAGTTGAATATTTCAAGCAGGCATGCAATTCATCAGCCCAGGTGTTGAGCGAGGTATCACTGGAAGCGTTTGCCTGTAGTCACCGGCTAGTAACACCAATGCTTCACCAAATGGAACCTGACTATTTCGCAAGCTTTCAGTGTATAGTCTAATGCTTCCAATGAGTTCTTATAAGCCTTTGTACACTCATCCCATACAATGATTTTACACGCCCGAAGAACCTTTCCCATTCCTGGTGTTTTAGAAATGTTACATGTTGGGTTTTCTGTGAAATGCATGTTTAAGTCATAACTGTTGTGCTGTTCTACCTCCTTCCATCAACGTAGCAGCATTACCTGAAGAAGCAAGTGCTAACGCAATATGGCCGTTTGAACGGATTTTCCGTGGGAACTTCGGAATAGAAGTACTTATAAGTAGTTGGGAAAGTGGTTCAGAGAGTGAGCCACCATCGTAACGTGCCTGAGTCTGTCTATTTCTGCCAACCTCGCGAAACGTTCGGAGAAGTTCCCGTTTCCGTGGGAACGTCTGAGTAAAAAGTATATATAAACACTCTTATATAGAAATGCAACGTTGTGTAAAAATGTCAAGTCAATCCATCGACTACTTTTTGAGTTTTGCGGCCACAAACATACGGATGCTGCATTTTATATCTAATATAGCTATACAATTAGTAAATAGGATGTTGAATAATGCAAAAACGTAGGCTGTGAGAAGGCAGAGGAGAGAAACTACCCAGCGGTAGCGCTCTCTACGGGATACCAGTAGCACAGATCAGTCCCGAAGGAAATCTCGGGGCCACTGGCGACTCAAACGGCGAGGTGGATTGTCCAGAATGGTAATGGAGGTTAGAGATTGTACAAAGTGATTAGAGCAAAAGGAGAGAGTAGTATGCAGTTCATGATATTTTGTCTTGGCAAGTTGTTGTCACGAAAGGGATGCTGAGATCATTATGGAGCGTAAGGTTTGAGACGTAGAAAGGAGCATCAACTATCTGTCGAAGTAGCTTAGATTGGAATATCTAAATGGTACGTAAGTTTGTAGACTTAGCTGAACCCCACAATTCAAGTCCGTAAGTCGCCAAATTGGTTTGATTATAGAAATATATATATCAGTCTTTTGAGTTCTATGGGTAATTTGGATCGTCTTCCAATAAGTCTGTAAAGAAGTTTGGCCCTTTTAGTCAGTGCTTGTCTTTTAAGTCTTGTGTGCAGGTTACACGTGAGTCTTAAGTCAACGAAGAGCCCAAGGTAGTGCACCAGATCTGTTACAGTGAGAGGATTGTGATTAAAGAAGACTGGAGGGCAGGAACCCCGCCGGAGAGTAAATGTGGCATGTTGGCATTTTTGTGGGTTCATTTTTAATTCGCCACTATAATATTTGTACAATAATATAAACTTAACATTAAGGATCATTATTTACACTGCTCAATTTCCGAGTTAAAGAAAATCGGAATTTCGATTTTTTTTTTTTTTTGGAAAAGATTTCTCATTATTTGACGATTTTCACCAAAATAGCTCACAAGACTTTTCTGTAAAAACATCGAAATATTTTTCATTAAATTCAATATTTAGGGGTTCTGGATTATTCACTCATTAGAGTTTTACATCTAAACGTTACATTGCCTGGGTCAAGGGTCTGCAAATTACGGGCCATGGAAGGATTTTGCGAAATACGTTAATTAAGCTAATTGTCCAATGAGAATTCGCAAAAAAAAATTGAGAAATTAATGTTTTTAACTTACATTAATTAAAATTACTTTCTTAATATTCCATAATAATGAAGGGTAATTACCATGATATTTAATCAATATTCATCCTTATTTCAAACAATGAAAGAAGAAAGGAATCAATTATTATATTTTCTAAAAGAGATATTTTCCATAAAAGCCTGCTTTATGGTCATCGTCCATTGCACAGAGCAAGTCTACGTTATCGCATTGTTTTAACAAAACATCCTGATGATGGGCGAACGCCCGAAACCAATCGATAACCATAAAAAGAAGCAAGCTATCACGGAAAATATCTCTGATGTTTTCCAGCTCTGAGGGCCCAACCACAACAATTATATAATTTTTCTTTCATTTAAAGAATTAATTTAATTCATGAAAAAGAAAGTAAGTGGGAATCACTGAAATGATTATGACCTAGAATTCTCTAGATCATAGCGTCACAGTCCATTAGAAAGGTTTATTCCATCTCCCCACAGAATCTGCAGGTGCTACCACATTGTAGGCCCTGATTGGCTATCGGAAAGGATTATTTCCTGTCGAGGTTAATCTCGACACATCTTCCTATTGGATGAATTTCCGCCTAGAAGTTGCATGGTAAACATATCTATAGGCACCGAATGTCTTTGACCCAAACAATCCGAGTTCCGTTTCTTCAAGGGTTCTCGACTCATCCATGTACTATACAACGTGGCATGTTCTTTAATAACAGACAGAACGGATTTACTGCTTCACTATGTTTTGGTATTAAGCTTCGAAGAGAAACATTTAACGAAGGTATATTTCTTAGTCATACCTTGCAACCTAGGGGAGTTGCAGAGGGGGATAACCACTCCCTGGCGCCATATCTATATCGATAATATAACCATTCTATCTCCAATCACATCCTTAAACTATGAAAATGAAACAAAAAAACTTACTAGATCGCTTAGCCGCATTACTTATTCTCAGCCTATTTGTGACTTAATTCACTTAAAAGTACCCGCTATCTTGTGTTTTACGTAGGATCTGGTATTTTTATTAACGACTTCTAGCTACTTAAAATAATATTAGACGTATCAAAAACTAACACTTCTTGAACAACAAAAGACTTTTTTTATATCCAAGATTCAATTTCAAAGCCAATAGATTCTTCTTACTGCAAATATAAGAGAAGTCATATGCATATTTAATTCAGCTTACAGAAATAGAATCATAAAATCGAAAATACAATATCTGGAAACAAACAGGAAATTAAGAGAAAAGGTAAAGTTGTTAGACTTAATAGAGAGAAAGAGAAGATGCAGGTTATAGCTTGGCATGGTGAAGGTTATATATTACAGTGGGTTTCTCTGCCGCCCAAACTTCACTATAATATTTGTATTATAGCTGATAAACAGTACAAATGAATGTAATTTCCTTTTTTTTTAGAAATATCTCTGGTCTTTAATAATACAATGAAATTTATTGTATGGAAAATAAATATATATTATTGAAAATTTTGGTAAAAAACATCAAAACATGTTATTTTTACAGTATTTCAAGTTTTCAGAACATTTTTCATTAGTTTTCGAAATGTTGTTACCCCGCTAGTTTCTATCTGAGTGATAATTCAATCTTTTTTTTTTTTTTTTTTTTTGTTTGAACGTAATATTGGTTATACTAATTTCTGAAAAATTAACATTAATTCAATCCTAAAAGAAGTTGAATGAATAGCTTCTACGTAATTGAATTTGCCATATTGTAATAGACACACTCGTTTATAATTTGTAAATGGAAATCGATTCATTCGAAGTCAGGCGATATAAAATACTTTTAATCCATTTTCCTCAGCTACATATTAAATAGAACAAGCAAAAGATTATTGATCTATTCAGTGCGGATATTGTCTTTTTGATGTAGGAAATAAAAGAACTTAAAGTACATAACCTAGCCTATGTTTGATAAACTTATAGCTTATCTATATATATAAAAATTCAGCATCCGTATGTTTGTGGCCGCAAAACTCGAAAAGTAGTCGATGGATTGACTTGAAATTTTTACACAACGTTGCATTTCTATATAAGAGTGTTTATATATATACTTTTTACTCCGAAGTTCTTAAGGAAACGGGAAATTCCGAGCGTTTGGTGAGGTTGGCAGAAATAGATAGTTCATACGTGGTGCGATGGTGGCGTGCTCTCTGAACCTCTTTCTCAACTACTTATAAGTAGCTGCATTCCGAAGTTCCCACAGAAACGGGAAATTCCGAGCTAAAATACGTTCAAACGGCATATTGCGTTAGCACATGCTTCTTCAGGTATTGCTGCTACGTTGATGGAAGGAGGTAGAACAGCGCCTTCAGCTCTTAAACTGTCACTAAACATGCACTTCACAGAAAACGCAACATGTAACATTTCTAAAACATCAAGAATGGGAAAGGTTCTTTGGGCGAACAAAATCATTGTATGGGATGAGTGTACAATGGCTCACAAGAAGTCATTGAAAGCATTAGACCATACATTGAAAAACTTGCGAAATAATCCGGTTCCATTTGGAACCAATCGCTATGACTATCAATAAAGCGCAAGGACAAACTTTACAAGTGACAAATGTCCGGGTTGCCTGCCCCCAGAGTGGTCGCTGGTGGGAAGTAACTAAAGTTTTATTCATTTAATGTTTGCTTCTTCGCTCTTTGGATCTTATGAATTTTTAATAATTCGGATCCTATTACACTAATTGCTTAGATTTAAATATATTATGCTTATTTGAAACTGTTATTGCGGGAAAATTGATTTGTTTTTTTGGATGTTTAGGGTAATTTATGCCTTTAGGTTTCAGTAACGAAATATCGCAAGAAACGCAACATTTGATGTTCCATGTAGATAAGGCCATCACAACCGACACAAAGTTTTCTGTCAAAAATCCGTGGAACCTGAAATGTGACTTCAGATAATTATTCCTGTGTTTCAACAATTTTCAGGAAAATGACTCTAAGATTTTCTTTAAATTTCGCATTCTACATTATATAATTAATTTAATGCAATTTATATTGTCAGTAAATTTGTTATTAAATTAAAATTTTACTTTGTGGATATTTTTAAAATTTTACATTATTGTTTGGTATAGATTATGTTAATTATATTTTAATGTTAATTACGTTTTCATTTGTAAATATTTTTTAGTCACTTGTTAAATTTTAAGCAGAATTTATGACACCAGTTCTATAACTAACCGTAAATCAATTATAGCGATAATTAGAGCCATAATCATATAATGCCCCTTTATTTTATTAGCTTCACTCCAAAAGATATGCAAGTCATTTCAGTATAAAATGAAAATTTCCAAACTCCCCAAAAGTTCAATTTTTTTTTCATTTCTCAATATTAAAATTATCCCTTTGCTGGGAATATGTTTGATGGAACGTGCGATATAAAAACCAAGGTTAAAATAATCAATATTATATAAACGAAATATTTAATGTTTTTTTTAGAAAATGAGACAAAATTGATTCGTTCATATATTTTAAAATCAATTTGTTTTTTAATCATGTTAATTTTCTTTGATTATAATAATAAAAAAAAAATTAGTACGCTATGCAGTAATAAGAAGCATTTTGTACTGCACACTGCATTATTGGTGTGGTAACGTTTTTCCCTCTGAACTAGTTTCTAAGTGGGTTTGTTTAGATAAAACACTCTAAACTTAAAAAAAAAAAACACCAATTTATTGTTTAACACAAATAAAGCACTTAATAATAATTAATACACTGTTTAAACCAATAAAAGTTCACTTAGTTCACATTTTATTTACTATTCACTAACGCACACTCTGTTTGTAACAAGACTCTTTAGACTGACTTCACTCGAGCTGTTGTTCACTATATCGGTGGAGAAGGTTCTGTATGGTTCTAAAACATTCCAGAAAGAGCTAGAGCGCCCCGCTAGCGCTTTCTAGCGGCCACTAGGAGAACTTGAGGTACCTGCTTTCTCTCCTAGATGGCACCAGTGGCTGCGTTACAGTATATTGAATGGAATAGACAACAGTATTACCAGGTTACATAACAGTTGCATAATTGTATCGTTCATTTCTTGTGCAACATTTTAATTTCTAATACCAATCTGTAGATATACTTTTTCAAAATTATTATAATTTAAATTTTCACTTGTGGTTATTATTGTTTTCAATAGAGTTTTTCATTATTCTGTTGTTTTTGTAAGTCTTATTCCGCACTCCTGACAGAGAGCCGTCGAATTAATGTCAACAAATTTAATACTTATCTTTAAACTATTGTTTATTAATAGTGTATATTGTATAAATAAAGTTTATTTCTATTATATTCTAATAAATAAAAAATATAATGGTCCGGTCCAATGGCCACCTCGATCTCCGGCTTAACCCCAATGGACTATTTTTTGTGGTGATATCTAAAAAATAAAGTGCACAGTAACTTTAATCCCGTGGCTTCAGTCGAAGATCTGGAACGTCGAATAACTCTAGCCTGATGTTGACTTTGCCACCTAAGTGCTGCTACAAACAGAGCGTGGGAGTCCAGAGCTTTGGCTTGCCTATCCGTTGATGGTGCCTAGTTTGAACAGCTTCTTTAAAAAGAAAATAAGGTAATTTTGACATTAAACTGAAATTTGTTTTTCATATTTTAAATTACCATAACTTTTGAAAAACCTAACCGATTTAAAATTTTTTTTTTATATTTTTTTTTTAGAGGCTCAAGTACTATAAAAATATGCAAAAAAAAATATAATGTTCCATTTGAAAAAAAAAGTTGGCTGTATCTCGGGATATTGGGGTATAAAAAAATGGATCAATCACTGAAAATAAACTAGACTAAAAATGATTAAATACGTGTTTTCTATTTTTTCGAAATTTCCCGCCGTTTAAAAAAAAAAGTGGGTGGAGCATATAACTCTGGTCACCCTATATAAATAGAAGAGTCGCACTGAAAGTGTTGGCATTTAAAAATACAAACAAGTAAAATTATTGGGGTTCAGATCTACAGAGTTGAAGAGTTTTCCGTATAGGCTACTTCATTTTGTGCTCATCGATCGGGTTTGTGCGTTCGCCTATAATGTGAGTGGAGGTCTTGATGGCATCGTACATTAGCACAATGCAAAGTTAGTATACACACTCGGGAATTAATATTTATCAGCTGGCCGTAAGTCCAAAACTAGTCAGAAGCCATGCAAGCATACTTGCCGCCCGGATGCATGCATTACATTACCGCCCTTAACATGAGGAGCTAGAAAAAAAAAAATTATTATAACAGGAATTCAGCATTGTCCTTATTATGTTTGCTACCAACAATTTTTGTGTTATTATTTCCTTCTACTGTTCGTAATGGAATTATTGCCATGTAATAAATTGTCAAAATTATGGTTACATTAGTAATACATGTTTCAAAGTCTTCTCTTAAGGTACATAAAAAAAAAAATGTATTTTTAGAAAATGGTTAGTATGAGTTGTATTGTGTGAAATGTTGCCTAGCGTAACTAAAAATTGAAATTGCAGGCAAAAACTTGGTGGTGTTTGCCCAAGAAATAGAATAAGGCTATCATGGAATAAAATCTCTAGAAAATAAACTTAAGAGAATTCTTATCTAAATTAACTTTATTACCATTTGTTTTTCAATTTTGTAAATGAATAACTTTTATTAGTGTCATATTTTTTTATCACTCATATCAATAGACAAATATGACTTTCGAGTTTCTAAAAGTGTCAATTTACTCAACAGATTGTAAAAAGGATACAAAAAAAAAAAAAATCTAAGAAATCAACAATTAATAAATATTTTTATTACCCTGCGATTTTATAGTGTTGATTATTTTATCCACACACATTCAAAACTAATCGATAATAAATATGTAACGCAGCTAGTGGTGCCATCTAGGAGAGAAGACAGGTACCTAAGGTTCTCTTAGTGGCCGTAGGAAGCGCTGGCGGCGCTCTAGATTTGACTGGAATAATTGAGAACGTTCTGGAAGGTTCGCTACCGGTATAAATAGAGGGACCACAGAGAGTGAGAGAGTTCCCAGTTAAAACGAAGTTATTAGTTTGTGAAAAAGTGTACAAAAGTGAACAAAGTGAACTTTTGTGGTTTAAACTGTGATATAATTATTATTAAGCGTTGTATTTAATAATTTATTGTGTATAGCAATAAATTGGTGTTTTCTTTATTGAAGTTTTATCTATACGAACCCACTTAAAACTTGTTGCAGTAGCTAGTTTAGAGGGATAAACGTTACAATATTTTTTCGTATTTGTAGAACTTTAAAAAATGTTTATCTTAAATTTTCAAAAATTTACCCAAGATCGCAACACTTTCTCTTGAGTTATAACTCAGTAATAAAACAACATGATTTTGTTAGGTTATTAAACCAAGTATTTTGTAAAAGTTATAATTAATAAAATGCAGTGAACTTAGTATTAAGTTAAGCTCCATCAGAATAAAAATATTCATTACTTTACTTTTTTAATGCAGTGTAAGCAAGAAAATAGAGATCTATTTTATTTTATTAACAAAGTTAATTAAGAAAGTTTAGAAGGTTGAACAAAAGAACAATCTGAGCACTGCTTTTTAATGAATATAACAATTTAGAATGTATATGCAAACTAAATTGAAACGAGAATTCCGCTTTGCAGGGGAATTTATTAAACAATAGGTAGTACTCTTAAAACTTATTCTTGTTTTTAAATGCTGATGAGTTAAAATAGCTTTATCTGTAAAGTTGTTTTCTGCAAAATATTCGATATTAAAATGTTTTATTTAATAATGCATTTAAAAAAAAAGCACACATTTTACAATATCATTACTTTTTATTTTGGTAAATACATTTCACTTGAACCGGCATTCTTTTTACGAAGTATTGTAATCGTGTCAAATTTTCGATATCGAGTTTTCACCGGAAATATCCGTTTGAGGTCCCCTGAGTCCAAAAAAGTGGTTTCTAGCGAATGGTCTGTGTGTCTGTGTGTGTATGTAGAACAACATACTCAAAACGCAAAATCTTAGAAAATCAACTTGATATTACGTTTAGGTTCACCATGGGAATCTGACGGTGCGTTATGTGTCAATATCCTTTAACCGGAAGTAGCACTTTTACTAGTTGTTTTTTTTTTACGTTTTTGCGATTTTCTCAAAAAATGGCTCCGACGATTTTCTTTAAACTTGTTATATCAATTACACATACAAAGAGCTACAACTTTTATTTAAAATATTTCTTCTGGAAAATTCATTTAAGGGCATTTCTGGGGGAGCCGGTGGGGTTAGATTTCCATCTAAAGTGCTATTTCAGTTAATTAGACAATTCTGTCATCTAAATAATGTTAATTAGATTTAAATATGTTGTTGAAATTCCGAGTTTGAAAAAAAAATCAGATAACCGGAAGTGCGTTTGTTTTGAACTAAATGATTCTTTCATTTTTTCGCGATTTTCTCAAAAATGGCTCCGACGATTTTCTTGAAACTTCGTATACAAAATAAAAATGCAAAGATCTACATCTTTTTTTTAACACATTTCTCTGGAAAAATTCATGTAAGGGCAGTTTTAGGGGAGGGGTGGGGTTTCAAGCTTCCCCTATGGGGTAGCATAGTTGATTATACAATTCATCAGCAAGACACAAATTAATTAGAAATAAACGATGGCCCAAAAAGTCCACGTTTTAAGTAAAATGTAAGCCGGAAGTGCGCTTTTATTGACCTGTTTTTTTCAGTTTTCGACGAATTTCGTTATATTTGGTACAGAAACTATATAACCTTTGTCAATTATAATTTTGAGAAAGGAGTAAGAGAAAGTTGTGTGAGTATTTCACACCAGATTTTTTTTATTATAATATTATGTATTACTATTATGTAAGTGGTACTTTAGAGGGAAACTATAACGCTAGTGTTTTGTCAGAACTCAATCAATTTTACTAAGAAAATGCTTTTTAAATAAAAATGTAAGTATTTATGTGTTTTAATATACGAAGTTTAAAAGTGGAAAAGAAAAAAAAAATTATTCAGTAATCTTGAACTTCCGGTTGATGGATTTTGTCCGAAATCTTCGTGTATCTGATGCGGTGGTTGGTAACTAAACGGAATATAAAATTTGAGCTATCTGTAACTTTTCGTTTATAAAGTTTATTTTTTAAAAAAAAAACACGCGTATATATATACAGACTATTCACTAGAAACATTTTTTCCTTATTCAGGGGACCCCAAAACATGTATTTCCGGTGAAAACTCAAATTCGAAAAACTGGCTCTATTGCAATACTTCCTCTTACTAGTAAGCAAGAGAAAGTAAACATTCTGAAATAATTGTAAGTTTGTTCGTGAGAAGTTCTGTTGAGGAGCTTTTTTTTATTGACTATTACTTATAATATATATACTAGTCCAACATTTTAATAAAAATTTAAGATATTGTCCTCACGTGTTGGTCTCGTGGCTAGCGCACTCGCTTTTCGTGCGAGAATTCAGGGTTCGATTCCCGTGAGGAACAAAGTCGGCGTTGATCCAGCATCCATGATGAAAATTGGGAAGCTACAGTTAGTAGCGCTCTAGGTAGCGAAGGCCGGAACTAAATGGGTGGGAACTGTGTGGTGTAATCAAATCGCCGTCTGGCAAGCCTTGGTCCTTCATGGGCTGTTGGCTATAGTTTTTTTTTGCAAAATTCCAAGTTTGAAAAAAAATTGAGTAAAGACTCAAAAAGTCTTCTATTGTTGGAAAGTGCTTCGTGAAGTTTTCTTCCGTTGTGAACTCCTCAGAAATACTCTTGTAAAGTCCCCTTCTGTGATTATTACTATTCCTTTAGGCAGGAAAGCATCGAGAACCTCAACTTTGAAGGCACTTATCCTATCCCGGAGTCTTCAACGAGCATTGCTGGCTCCGGACACAGTTCTTAGTTACGACCCACTACTATTTCTCTAACAGTGATCATAGAGGCTTCTAGAAAAAAAAAAAATCTAAGCGCTCCACCCTTATACGTGGCATCTACAACTCAGCTAATGCCTTTCCCCCTTTTTTCACTAAAACTTTTATCCTAAGTGGTTTCGAAATAATCATCTATAGAGTATATTCGTTAATAGAGCTTTGCCTGATAAAATATGAAGGCCTTCTGAGATATTTTCCATAGTAGCCTGCCTCATTTTCTTGTCATCAACAGGTTTTAGCCTGTCATTAGGATTACTTTATAACACGGTTTTGTACAAAGTGCAAAGAGGATAATGTACCTTAGGAGAAAATATGTTTTACTTGGTGGTAGTATCTAACAGTATTTTCCAAGTTTTAATGCAACTTCTCACCCACCATATGTTCTAAGTTCTAAGTGAAGAAAGTTGAAAATTGTACCTTACTTTCCACAACTGATTACTATGGAGCCTATTTTAACTTTATCTACGACACGTTTAAATGCTTTCAAAACTTACCACCTAGTATTTGAACCATTTTCAAAACTTATGTATTTACTTTTCCATTTTAACAATAATTTGCAAACTACAAATAATTATATAAGTGAAAGCAATTTTTTTATTATATAAATATAAAATTTGTAATTAACATTGTTTGAAACTTGTTTTTGAGAAAAGTGATTTTATGAGGATTTGTGGGGCTGTGACTCACGTTTTTCTTTAGAACGCCATTTTAATTATAATCTAGGTAAAAGGCAACTAAAACATTTGATAAAAATCTCAATTTTAAAAAAAAATTTGTTAATTAGAATTATCTAAAAGAAACTAGTGTATAAGATTTCAAGATGGTTTTTCTTCTAAATATCCTCTCTTTCGTTTTAAACTTAATTAAATTATTTAAAGAATTAAAGTACTCAATTTTTAAATGGTTATATTACAAGTGGTGATGAAGCAGATTTACTTAAAAATTAATTAAATGTTTCTATAGATTTTTACAAGATATGTAGGCTTATTGAAACAGTTTAGAGTATTTTTGCCAATTAGATAAAGTATTAGTTACATTTCTCTTAAAAACCAAGAAATAGAGTAAAAAAAGAATAAGCTAAACTATAGAAAATTAGAAACACTTCATGGAAACTACTGAAATTGGGCCAGAATAAAGTAACAGATTAGTAGTCCCAGAATTGTAAATTCTTATTTCTTCATTCCTACCAAAACTTTCCTTAGAATTTATCTTAATTCTCTTAAAGAAGGAATTAAGGAAAAATGATATAAATAAAACTTAAGTTCTAGTATACAGACTCGAATCTTTTGAAATCCTTTCTAATCTTAAAAGACATGTAAGAAAGTAAAGCGTCAGAGAAATTTTAAGTATGAGAGAATTAACCAGTTGGTTTATTGCAAACAACTTAAAGACTCTATTCAAGTTTTCAACAAATGTTTTAAAAAGAAAGCTGTTTGCGCTCTTTATGGGTTGATTAATCAATAATATAACAAAAAAGATTTCTTGAACTTACTTTCATTTATTATAATAGCACCTTCTTTGCTTCAGATAACAATTAATGAGATACTGTTACCCCTAGCGGTGTTTTAGACAACTATCTATCAATAGTAGGTTGTATAAATAAATCTGTTGGTTTATTGATTTTTTTATTTTTTTATTCCTTGTTATTAATATATTTTAATGCATTTCATGATGAATATGAATTTTATTATTCGAATACAGTTAACTAAAAAAAAAAGAAAAAAAGTTGATTTGAAATACACATACAACTTTATTTACAGCTATTATTTTCACCAATTATATCGACAAAATTCTCTCTCTTCAACTTTGACAGTTTTACCTTAGTTTAGTTGGCCCTTAGTATTACTATAAATAAAGATGATGGCTGATAGGTTTTTAAGAATAAGTTTTATCTGAATTTGACTACATTATATGGCAACAACATCTGATAGGCTTCAGCAAAAAAATGTAACGGCAATTTGGTTTGTTAAGCTTAACTCATTAAATCCCCCAGAACATCTTATAACCCAATTTTCCAGAATATTATTCCGAATTGAAAAGCGTGAAAATAAAACTCTATGGTGAAACGTTCTTTCAGATTTCTATCAATTAGAAATGTTTGTATTATCTTTATCTTTTTATAACATCTATCGCAGGTGATAAATTTTCTTCAGATAGAATTTTTGATAAAAATTCATCCCTCCCAACCCTATAATTTATAATATATTGAAATGGCAGTTCAAGTAGTTAAACCTTAACTCCCCCACTAAAATCAATGATTTTTTTTTATCCGTCATAGCATGCTAAATTTTGTTAGTTCATCCAACATTGCCGTTAGTCCAACCACATATACATATATTCAACAATCATTCAGTAAATTCGCACTTCTGGTTTAACGGATACGGAGACCACTTCAATAACGGCCTATTCCGTGCTTCTGAGCCAGACTGAAAAATAACAGAGATCAGAATGATTGCTTAAATATCAGCTTTCACGTTTAAAGCTGGCTTTACAGAAAAGTTCTCGGCCTAGCCCCATAGATGGCACTGCTACAAATGAAATTACTGTTTTGTTATGTTGGCACTCTGGTTGCAACAGTAAATACTAAATGTGAATTTGATCAGACAAATAGTTTTATTTTATACGGCTGTTTAAAGTAAGCGTGTTTTGTGTTTTTTGACAAAATGGATAAACTTGAATACCGTTCCGTCATAAAATTCTTCATTTTGGATGGTTTATCGCCAACAGAAATTCATCAAAATTTGGTGAAAGTGTTTATAAGGAGTCTGAACCTTTGTTATCAACAGTAAAAAAAAAAAAAAAATTGGGCAGCTGAGTTTAAACGTGGTCGTCTAAAAAATAAAACTGCAACTACCGAAGAAAATATCAAGAAGATACATAATATGGTTCTAGATGATCGACGATTAAAGTGTATGAGATAGCTAAGGCTGTAGACATTTCAGAAGAAAGGGTACGGCACATTTTACACGAAAAGCTCAGTATAAGAAAGCTTTGTGCAAGATGGGTGCCGTATTTGTTAAATGCTGATCACAAACAAATGAGGAATCCAGTTTCTCACCAATGTTTATGCCGTTTTAAGAAGAATCCAACCGATTTTCTACACCAATTTGTTACGATGGATAAAACGTGGGTTCACCACTTTACACCTGAGTCAAAAAAAAACAGATCAAGCAGTAGGTAGAAGCCAGTCTCTGTACCGAAGAAAGCAAAGACAATTGCATCGGCTGGAATGGTTATGGCTAGTGTTTTTTTGGGGGGATTCCAAAGGGATTCTTTTAATTGACTACCTGCCAAAGGGGTAAAACAATTAATGGGGAATACTATGCATATCTTCGTGACCAGTTAGATGGAAAAAAACAGAGAGAAAAGATCTGGTTTGCAAAAGAAAAAATTCCTCTTTCACTACGGCAATCCGCGCACAAAGGCGCATTGGCAAACCGGGCCTTCCAGAATCGCATTTCAGGGACGGAATCTAGTTATTGGAGAAACTTTGGACAAAGTGTATTGAACTAAAGTGAGACTACATCGAGAAATAAATGCATTTTTTTAAATAAAAAAAAACTCATTTTCACTACTCGACCGGGAACTTTTTCACTTTGCCTACGTATGTTGACAATGTTTTTTAGAAATGGTTAAACAAATCTTTTTTAATCTGAAAAATATATTCGTATAATCGATTGAATAAAATTCTAAGTGTGATGGTTAAATTTTCTATTAATATTAAATAATTCTATTTTTGTAATATTGGTTTGCCAGAATAGTATAAAATATTTCCGCCAGAGGTGTGAAAGAATGTATTAAATGGAATACTTCGGTCCAATAGTTTGGTGGCAATAAAACCGCATATGATAACAAAAATCTGATTTCCAATAATTTGATCGCTATTTTTCTCTCTCTCATAAATTTTTGTATCATAATATACGGGTATAACACAAAATGGAGACTGCAAACTTAAATCAGTAACTTGCAACTTGAGTTTTTATTGTTAACTTCTGAAATAAGCTATTATATATGAAAGTTTGGAAGCTTAGAAACTGTACTTGTTTCTCTTATAAAGATTAACGATGTAGTCCAATTGTCCAAAGTTTTTTCTTTTTAAAGGAATAAATTTTAGCCACATATTCAGGGGAGCTTCTATGCCCTAACAAACTATTAATATAATATAATGAGTCACGAGAAGAAAGTCGTGCGAGTTATTCTACTTTCTCTTACTCCTAGTAAGAGAAAGTATTGTAAAATCGTGTCAAATTTTCGATATCGAGTTTTCACCGGAAATATCCGTTTTGAGGTCACGTGAATTCCGTAAAAGTAGTTTTTATAAGTTGATCTATTTGTGGCCAGTATAATTCAAAAATAGAAAATCGCAGAATGTTCAAACTTGATATTCCCTCCGTTTAGGTATGACCATGGGATCCGATAGTATTATTATTTAAGGAAGGGGAGGGCAAAACCCTACTCTATCTAAAGCCTCCCTGGGCCCATATAGCTATCCCTAAAGAATAATACTGGGTCTGGAACAAAAGTCCAGGCCCAGATTTTACCCATCTAAGTTTTACCATAGACCGAACAAATTGGACCAAAACCTTAAAAGGACATAACTTAAGATCCTCTATCGATAACCTATTCCGGCCGAAGATCCTAAACCTAATCTCCTCATAGCCCAAACAATCCGTCATCAGATACATGGGTGTTTCCTCCTCCGTCTCAAAAACTCTTCAAAAGGGATCAGGCATGAGTCCCATTGTATAGAGATGTCTCCTTAAGCCACAATGCCCAGTGAAAGCCAACCAGATGCCTGAGAGAGGTCCGTGAAAGACATCGGATCCCGCTACTCAAAGCTCCGTCCGGACCCCTAATGAGCATCTTACACTGCCGACAACCCACTGCACACATCCTTATGGATGAGTGCTGTGAGGTCATCCATGTCTGGAAGCCCGACAAACATGTGCCAGAAGACACACCAAGACGAGCAGGCTCGGGACCAATGAAAGGGAGAGAGGCGACTAATTTGGCAAACCTATCCACCTCCTTATTCCCAAAGATTCCCATATGAGATCCGACAGTAGTTGTTTGGCAAAATTCCGCAACCGAAAATACCACTTAGCTGAATGGTTTTTTTGTTTCACTTTTTTACCATTTTCTCAAAAACGGTTTCAACAATTTTCTCTAAGCTTGGTATATCTCACATACAATTAGCCACAACTTATATTTCAAAAAATTTCTCGGGGAAAATTTATTTGAGGGCACTTTTGGGGGAGGGGTGGAATTAGGTTGCCCTCTAAAGTGCTATTTTCATTTATTACACATTTCTATCTTCTGAATAATATTAATTATAATTAAATATGTTGTTGAAATTCTGAGTTTGAAGAAAATCGATTGACCCAAAGTGGGTTTTTACTGAACAGTTTTTTTCCAGTTTTCTGGTATTTCTTTTAAAACGGCTTCAACGATTTTCTTTATTCTATGTAAGGAAACTTCATATATAAAGAACTATAACTTTTATTTGAAACTATTCTCCCGGAGAAGTCATTTATAAGGGCTCTTTGGGGAGAGGTGGGGTGGCTATGTTTTCTCTAAAGTGCTATCATAGTTGATTATACAATTCTACCATTTCTTTAATTAGAAATAAATATATTGCCAAAAATCCGAGTTTCAAGAAAATTAATAAAGTGCGCTTTTACAGAACAGTTTTTTCAGTTTGCAATTTCCTCCATAATAATACCCAAGAAGTTCATTGAATTTGGTATACTAACTATAAAATTTGTCAATCACAATAAATTCTGAAAACTGGAGTATGAGAAAGTTGTATGAGTGTTTCATATCAGCTTTTTTTAAATTTCAAATCAACAATTTATCTTAGTAATATACGAGTATATATTATAACAAGAGTATATTTAACAAGTTTTTGTAGCTATCCTGCTATAACACTTCTCAGAAACATATTGTACATTAGTTTGTACATAAGTCACAAAGCCGTTATGTTCATTGTTGGAGACGACAGATTACTGGTTTGAAATGGTTTTAGATAAGTTGCTGTATCTTATATGCTTCGCTTTATCTGCTTCAAGCAGAAAAAAAGGGAATAATGAGGTCATTATATTTGGTAGTATTGTTTTTGGCAATGGTGGTTAGTCCATTTGCATGTAAACTCCCTTTGAAGTGGGATTTTACTGAACAATTTTTTTTCTTCAGTTTTCTGGTATTTTCTCTAAAACGGCTCCAACGATTTTCTTTAAACTAGGAATGTGAACTACACATATCAAAAGCTACAACTTTTATTTGAAACATTTCTCCTCCATAATATCATTTAGGGGGGCTTTTGGGGTAGTGGTGGGGTTATGTGTTTTGCTATAAAATGGTATTTTACTTTAATTATACAATTCTACCATCTAAACACCAATTAATTATAAATAAATAGATAGCCAAAATTCTGAGTATCATGAAAATTAGCAAAACGGAAGTTCGTTTTTACTAAACATTTTTTTTTTAGTTTTTGCAATTTTCTCCATAAAATCATCGAGGAATTTAATTAAATTTGGTATACGAAGCATATAGGATTTGTTAATTACAATTTTGTACACTGCAGTAAGACAAAGTTGTGTGAGTTTAATACTGCCTCGTCTGGATCTCTATTCAGTTAAAGCTGGCTGTCCCCAAGGCTCAATCCTCGGTCCTATGCTATTCATCATCTACATAAATCCTTTTTCTAAAGTTGCCCACGTCAACTTAGCTCTCTATTCTGACGATGTCGCTATTTACACACACTCTTGGAGTATTGACATGTTCATCAACAGACTTACAACTTCAATTGACAAAATAACAAAGTACTATACAAAATGGAAACTGAAAATTAACCACAACAAAACCAACGCCATCCTTTTTACAAAACGCAGATCCATAATCAACAAACTCACTAAATATAACAATACTATAATAGCATGGACAAACAGTGGTTAATGTCTCGGAATAACTTTAGATAGCAGACTGAACTTTACTTTACCATTCACATACAGGACAAAGTCAACTCAGTTAAGATGGCCATTCTGACTATTCTTTCCGCTTTGAGTCCAAAATGACTGCACGTAACAAACTTCTACTCCACAAAACCGTAATCAGGCCGATGTTGCTATACGCTTCCTCTGCCTGGAGCCTAACCTGTGCCACTATAATATTAATAAATTACAAACTATACAGAACAAATCCCTTAGACTCGCGTCTGATTCACCACGCTGCACCAAAGTCACCCACTTACACGAGACAACTTCAATAGAAACTGCACGCAACTACATCTAAAATAGATTACTAAAACTAATGACTGACATCCTTAGACTGCCACACTAACCCTCTTTGTCGCGAAATTGATAACTACGACAGAATGAATTAGAAGCATCCTTAATTAACCCTTTCGTCTGAGCTGCAGGTTTTTCCTTTCTTTTCCCCTGCATTGTAAATCTCCAATAATAGTATGTCAGTTTTATTTGTATTGCAGGGTGTAATGTTTATACATTGGAACTTCAATATCAATTGTAAATATGTATATAAAAATTGTAAATAAAATTGAATTGAAAATTGAAAAAAAGTTGCCGGAGATCAGGATTCCAGACACCAGAAATTTTTTTTAAAATTTTTTATTACAATTATTAAGATGATATTATATTTGTTTGCTAACATTTCTTAGAAATTCCATTAAAGCAATTTACTTCCTCCGATCCTGAAAGGTAATAAATTTATAGAAACTTAAATGAAATAAGAGAAATCAATAAAAATTGGCTGCAGATCCATAGCTCGTGCTATATCAGTGAAAGACACAATAAACAAAAAATTTTGTCCTTTTCCTAATTAAAGGAATTGCTATCTTAATATGGACGTACAAATTTTTACGATAAATAATAGCATGTCTAATGGACATATTATTTCTGTACAAACTTTTAAATAATTACATATTATACTGTCTATATCTTATAAATGAAATTCGTTTCAACGTACCTTTCTATTCAGATCAGAGACAATAATCTATTTACAGTAAACTTTGAATAAATCAATTATTTATACGATTCACCACTTTTAAGAATTTTAAGACATACTAATCTGTTTAACATTTTGACTAATTCAATATATCAAGCTAAAATGAATTAGAAGAATAATTGGATTATCATGATTTTATTTTGTTTTGTTTTGATTCAGTGTTTGTTCCTTCTGTTACCTGTGTAATATTTTTAAAATATTTTTTTTTTGCATGTTGTACTTATTTGTAGTTTATAATCAATGTATGATGGTTGTTTTGGTTAATTGTATTTTGTGTTTGCCATTATTTATGTTATTTATCAGTGCTGTTTGTATAGTCATTTATAAAAGGGTTATGTTGCCCGTTAATGTAAATAAATAAATAAATAGCCAAGTTAGGGTTTTTTTAAAAATTAAAATTGTTTATTATCATTTATTACTTTCTCCCATTCCTAGTAAAGAGGAAGTATTTGCGATCGTTTCAAATTTTCGACATCGAAAATTTTCACTAGAATACATGTTTTGAGATCCACTGAATATGAACAGGGTTTTTTTTTTATTTTTTTTTTTTTTTTTTTTTTTTTTTTTAGCAATTGTCTATATGTGTTAGCAGAATATGTCAAAAACTAAAACATGTAGAAAGCTCGGAAACTTGATATTCCATTTATTTTCTACCACCTACATCACATACGAAAGTTTTGCGCAAAAATTCAATTAACCAGTTTGTGTGACTAACTTTTATGTGAAACATTTTCTTTGGAAAATTAGTTTGGGGGGGGGGAGTAACATTAAACTTTTCTATAAAATACCATTTCAATACAAAATATATCGTGTTACATCTGGATAATTAATATACGTACATTAGAAGATTGTTATGATTCTAAATTTGAAGAAAAGTCGGAAAACCGAAGTGAGATATTAATAGAGGTATTTTGGGGGGGGGGGGGATTTTCTTGGAAACATATAAACGTATCATTTTTATTTGAAATATTTTTTCCAAAAAAATAAAAAAGAAAAAAAAAAAAGATTTTGAATAATTGTGCGAAATTTGAGGGTTTAATTTTCAAATGTTTTAAACAGTTGGTTCAGTGTTTTTTGTGCAACTCTATTTGGCCACAATATATAATCACTTTTCTACCTTTAGAGTAGGGTACTTATCCCCCTTGACCACCACCACTGCCTTTTAAGTTTTGGACAAATATGTAAAATTTGAATTTAATGACAATTTTATATATAATTGTAATTAAAAAGAATAAGAGAAAGAAGTCGTATGAGTGTAACAGTTTTTTTTATTTATTTTTTATTTTTAATTAAAAAAATAATAATAATAATAATAATAATTTATGTAAATACTTGAAATTGAAACATTTAAACAAAAAAAACCGGCCAGGCAAAAGAAAATTTTTATAGAATGGCACGCCCACCTCTGCGGATGGTGACGTGCCTCATGCGCCAAGATCGATACAACCTAGAAGTTTGGACTGGGGTCCTGCGTACCACTGCCATACGATCGATCTCATCCTCAAGTCAGCTGATCTAACAGTATAACAGTACAGTATTTTTCTCACCCCAATTTCACATACACTCATCACCTATTAAACCAAACAATTTATTTTCTATACTTAATGATTTATTATTAATAAAAAAAATACTAATAATTATAAAGTATGAAATAAAAACATATTAATTAAAAAAAGAAAATGTATTCAACTACATAGTTAATTATTTTTAATTATAGTTATATTGTAATAAAAAAAAAAAAAAAAAATTAATAATCATTAAAAATCAAAGTGTGAATATTTTACGCTAGCGTTTAATGATTTCAAGCACCATTTCCCAAAAGAATAAAAATTATAATTACACATCATAATAAATTAATAACTGCAATATTCAACTGAAATTGAAACATTTGCTCTGGATGGATATGAATATTTTTTTTTTTAATATTCCACACTGTTAAATCATTATGCCATTTTATTGAAAAAAACACATCAGAATCTGATTGTAAATGTCATATAAATTGATAAAATATAAAGTAATTGGGAACCATCCTTTTTTTTTTTTTTAAGTATTCTTATTCTTAGAAAAAAGAAATTATTACGAAAGCGTCAAATTTTCTTAATTGAGTGTTTATAGTGACTGAAAATATAAGTTTTAGAATGTCCATGAATACGAAAAAAAGATTTTGGCAAATGTTCTGTGTGTGTGAACGAAATTTGCACGAAACTTAAACTTGATATTACACATTGACAATAAGGTTTTGGTCCAAAAACCCTTGAAGAATTTATTTCTAAAATAAAAGAGATGAAGAAATACGGTTAATACCAAACGTGCTCTGCATAAGAGTTCACAATAACTCTACACTACTGGCAAAAAATATTTATGAGCTGACATTTACCCCTTCCTAAATTTTTCTAAATCTCGCGACTACTTGCCCCTCTTGGAATCATAACCATTCTCATGTCACAGTGTGTTATCTCGCATAAGCTCTCATGGGTACGATTAGATAACAAAAATTCATCAGAAGCACGGGATTTTTTTTCCAAAGGAGTTTACATGCAAATGGATTAACCACCATTGCCAAAAACATGCTAGCAACACATAATGACCTCATTATTCTCTTTTTTTTTCTGCTTGAAGCAGATGAAGTAAATTATATAAGAAATTTTTTTTTTACAGCATCTTATCTAAAAATCATTTCAAAACAGTAGTCGGTCGTCTCCAACAGTGAACTGTTCCTGAAATCCAAGAACATAACGGCTTTTTTACTTACGTACTTCTATAATAATGTACTATATGTTTCTGTAGTACATTATAGCAGGATAACTATAAAAACTAATTATTGTATGCACTCTTCTTATAATATATATTATTAAGATTATTATATAATTGCTATTTTAAAATAATTGTTGATATGAAATAGATAAAATTTGGTGTGAAACACTCACACACAACTTTCTCTTACACCAGTTTTCAAAATTTGTGATTGACAAATTTTATAGCTAATATAACAAATTTAATAAAATTCGTCGGTGAAATTATTATGGTGAAAATTGCAAAAACTGAAAAAAAAAACTGTTCTATAAAAGCGTACTTTACTAATATTCTTGAAACTCGTAACTTCGACGATCTATTTATTTATAATTAATTTTGTTTAGATGTTAGAATTGTATGGTCATATATTATGATAGCACTTTAGAGAAAACATAACCACCCCACCTGTTCCCCTAAAATCCCCTTAAATGACTTTACCAGGAGAAATTTTTCAAATAAAAGTTGTAGCTATTTATAAGTGTAGTTCATCTACTAAGTTTAAAGAAAATCGTTGGAGCCGTTTTAGAGAAAATAGCAGAACAACTAAAAAGTACTTTTCAGTAAAAACCCCACTTCTGGTCATTCGATTTTTTTCAAACTCGGAATTTCAACAATATATTTAATTCTAATTAATATTATTTTGATGATAGAATTGTATAGAAAACTGTAATAGCATTTTAGAGGAAAATCTAACCCCAACTCTCCCTCAAAAGACTCTCCCTTAAATGAATTTTTCCCCAGAGAAATGTTTCATGTAAAAGTTGTAGATCTTAATATGTGTAGATAATATATACCAAGTTTCAAGAAAATCGGTGGAACCATTTTTGAGAAAATCGCAAAAAAAGTAAAAAAAAAAAAAAAAATCTAGTAAAGTGGTATAGATTCTTTGGTTGAGGAATTTTTGACAGATAACCTACTGTCGGATCCCATGATCATACCTAAACGGAATATCAAGTTTGAAGTTTCTACGATTTGCTGTTCACATACGTATATACATACACACATTTCAGGGGACCTCAAAACGTGTATTTCTGGTGAAAATTCAAAATGGAAAATTTGACACAATTACAATACTTCCTCTTACTAGGAGTAAGAGAAAGTAATCATAAAAATGTATGATTTGTATCACTTTAGTTAATTATTTAGAATTTTATATAAATACTAGCTAACCCGACCAAGCTTCGCTGTGGCTCAGTCTGATTTTTAGGCTTAACCATACGTGATTTTGATAGTTTGTTTCGATCTTTGGAATACCTTGTCTACTAATTCTTCTTTTGGAAGTACAATGTTGCAGATTTGTAGGAGCAGTGCCGTTACCGAGTTCGAGTAATTGTCTTGAAAATATGGCAGCTGTTTTTGAAGTTGAACTCTCATATTCGTTGTTAAATGAATTTTTTTTACTGTGCTCCAAAAGGTTGAATATTTCAAGCAGGCATGCAATTCATCAGCTGGTGTTGAGCGAGGTATCACTGGAAGCGTTTGCCTGAAGTCACCGGATAGTAAACACCAATGCTCCACCAAATGGAACCTGATTATTTCGCAAGTCTTTCAATGTATGGTCTAATGCTTCCAATGACTTCTTATGAACCATTGTACACATCCCATACAATGATTTTGCACGCCCGAAGAACCTTTCCCATTCCTGATGTTTTAGAAATGTTACATGTTGGTTTTCTGTGAAGTGCATGTTTAAGTCATGACAGTTTAAGAGCTGAATGCTACCTCCTTCCATTAATGTAACAGCAATACCCGAAGAAGCAAGTGCTAACGAAATATGGCGCTTGAACGGATTTTAGCTCGGAATTTTTCGTTTCCATGGGAACTTCGGAATAGAGGTTCAATAAGTAGTTGAGAAAGAGGTTCAGAGAGTGAGCCACCATCGCAACGCGTCTGAGTCTGTCTATTTCTGCAAACTCACGAAACGCTCGGAGAAGTTCCCGTTTCCGTGGGAACTTCGGAGTAAAAAGTATATATAAATACTCTTATATAGAAATGCAGTGGTGTTAAACATTTGGGTAAACATTTCAAGTCAATCCATCGACTACATTTCGAGTTTTGCGGCCACAAACATACGGATGCTGAATTTTTGTATATATAGATAAGTAAATTAATAAAAAATACATTTTTTTTTTTTAAATGGAACATTGCAGCTTGTTGATACAAGATGATTGCAAAACAGTATTGATTGTAATGTGCTCATTGTAAAAAAAAAAAAAAAAAAAATGACTTTTGATATAAAGTTTATTTAAAATATTAGCCTAGGGACTTATTTATTAATGTTGCCTATATTATATTGCTTCAGTCTCTTTGTCACAGTAACCTTCACAAAATCTTGTTCATAACATGCTCATTATTGTCAATTGTTTGATTTCTTTATATATTATAAAAATAATTAATAATTAAGAAAATTAGTGCATATCGAAATCTAATACAGCTGGGTGGTTGGCTGCTCGCTTAAAGAATTGAATTTTTCAAGTGCTGAAATTAAAGAGCGTCTTTTTAAAACCGAAGATGGATAATTGTACCGTAGCTTCTATTGTCAACAGAATTTATTAAGTAATGGATTATTGTGAGTTTTGTATATTATTAACTTAAAACAGCTGGCATATCAAACAATATATTTCCTTGAACTAGAGACGAATTATATAACTTAAATGGGAACAGGACATGTTGTAAAGGAAGTCAAAGCTATGGATAACTCAAAGCAAAGGGGAACCAAGCTTTAGAAAAATATAAATACTCTGTAACTTCTTCTCAAACTAGACAGAGTTTCAAAATCATGGCTATAGTCCAAGTTCTTATTATTAATTTTTTAAAAACGATCAACTTGATATGTAAGAAAGAAAAAAAATCTGGTTTAATTCATGCAAATGACTTTCGATTACTTTAATAATAGAATTTAATTAAGAATTAGATGGCAGAATTGATGGGCCATAAAACGATGGGGATTTTACCTGTATACCTCTCTGAGCGGCCTTATATGAAGCCGCAATACGTCAAAATAACGAAGTTTGTTTACTGTAGGGGTAGTGAACCCCCACCACTCATCCACACTAGCGAGTGAACCCCCACCACGCATCAAAGAGAAAGAGCCCCTCTCGAGAGAGAGGAGAGGAGAGGCCAGTTGGAGATATATACGAGAGACAGAGTCAAAAGGATATTCTGTTCACAGTCTCACACTTGAATTGTACACATCGTTTAGCCACGTCAGTCAGTCTGTTCTGTTCTTGTAGTGTTAAGTATACAGTCCTTGGCAGTCAGTCATATACATATATATCAATTATAGATATCTTATACCGATATTAAGGTGTTGTTTATCTATCAACATCCACAACCAACATCTCCTCCTACAAACATTACATTACCAATTTAAATTTAAACAGATCCTCAATACTATTCTAAAAAAATCTATATTTTCAGATAAAAAAACGTTTCGAATAAACATGATACGTTTTCAACTATGCAGCAACAAGCATTCCAAGTTTAAATAAAAATCATTATATTAGTTTTCGAGAAAATTCAAAAATACTCAAAAAAACTGTTCTGTAAAATAGCAACTTTTGATTAACCGATTTCCTATAAATTTGGGAATTCTATCAAAGTTTCTAATGTATATTAATATTATTTAGGTTTAGGGGGTAAAAACCATAAATATTATTATGATTATTATTTTATTGCTCATAAAATATAATTTTTTAGCAAGAGTTAAGTACATTATAACAAAAAACAAAAAGACAATTTTACAAAATATCAAGTTTAACCAAATTCGAAAAAAAACATTTATCTTTACGAATGGAAAATAAAAACCAAAAAGTAATGAAATAAAATCAACAAGCTGTCACACTTTCAGCATATATTAGAAATATAAATAAACAGGGATTTGCCTCTAAGGAAGATTTAACAAAACATTTCTTAATTTGAGGGCGTTAGAAATATAATAGAAAATTTTATTGATTTTTAGAAACTGACTCAGGTAACCAGCAAGTTACAAAATAATAAATTCATATCTAAGACGTCACTAACATATTCTGAAATATAGAGCTTCCAAAGATTATTAACTAAATTACATTCTAAAACAAAAATGTTCCAAGCTATCCAAACTACCCGAATTACATAATGAACAAATCGACTCTGGATAGAACTTATAAGCTGGTCCCATCGTAAAAAAAAAAGCCTATTAACCTTCTTTCCTATTAACCGCAACTGACAGAATATTCTAAGTTTATTTATAATGTATATTAAATATTAAATACTCTTCTCCCAATCCTAGGGTACTTATATTTCTAAAATACATATTGTAATTAGAGTAATCTTTGCATAATAGATTAGGGAAGAGTAATTATCACAGAACAGTTTTAAGTCTTGCGCCAACTAGACATCCTGTGCCCTAAATCTCAAATAGATAAGAACTAAACTCAGTAACCCAATTAAAGGGCATCTTTTTGTTATCACTTAGCAAAAACAATACATTATCCTCTGAAGTGGTACTTTAGAGGAACGCATAACGCTAATGTTTCTCCAAAACGGACCCCTCAAAATACATTTTCCTAGAAAAACATTTTAAACAAAACTCTTGAGGTATATGTACGAGAGAGAGACACCTAAAAGTAAACAGGATCACTCTCTAGTTTAGGCCAGACTAGAATGGGAGATACTATTTAAATATAGCTACAGGGGGAATTTACAGTCTTGCAACAGAGTTCATACAGCAGTCACAACGCGTCACCAATCTTTCTCTTTACCACTCATTATCATTTTATATATTTTTAGTGTAAAGTCCAGGCAGTACGTATTATCTTACTATTATACAGTGTTCAGCTTTACTTCTAGTTCATTTATCTAACAAAAACCCAAATTCTCTCCTTCCCAAACCCATTATAATGGTATGTGAAATTTTTAAAGAAAATCGTTGGTGTCGTTTTGGAGAAATTCACTTAAATAAAACTGAAAAAAAAAAAAAACCATTCAGTAAAGTCGTACTTCCGGTTGATGGATTTTTCAAGAAACCTTTGTGACTTCCTGCGACTTTTCGTTTTTGCATTATTATGGTTACACGCACACACAAAACACATATATACAAATTATTCGCTAAACATATTTTCTTTGTATTTGGGAGACTCGAAACCAAGTATTTCCGGTGAAAAATCAATTTCAAAAGAAATACTTCCTCTTAGTAGGAGTAAGAGAAAGTTAAAAAGTTGATTTGTGAAACATTTACAAGACTTTCTCTTTAAACTTGGAATTTTTAACCAAGTTTTGTTGTTCTTATTACTAAATGTAAATAAAAACAATAGGGAAGCGTACATGATTCTTTTTACTTTTTAGGACATTTTTTACTACTTTGTAGATCATCTGACAGCGCTATATTCAATCCTAATATTATTAAACATTCAGGTTCAGCAAGACTGTACCATCACAGATTTCCCACAACCAATCAAAAAAAATCACTTTCCTAAAAATAATTATTCAAACAAAAATGAGAAGCGATGTATTATACACGAAATATCCCCCCCCCCAAACAACTGATTTTAAGTTTTGGCGGGAGGGGGAGGGGGAGAATCTATGATGTTAGGTTAGCTTAATTCTAAACTAACAATACAGTGTTTGATAGGTGTTGTTAGAGGCGCTACCTGTTGGTTACAATCTAGTCACATCCATTAGCTCTTTATGTTATAAAAAAAAAAGGTGGTAAATATACGGTTCCCAATTAGCAAAATATATAAGTAATTGTAATGGGAACCGTATCATTAAAGATTCATAGGATCCGAAGAGCGGGGAAGCACACATTAAATGTATCAAATCAGATGTATCTAATTGTTGGCTTATCTACCAACAAACTTTCCAAAAAAACACCAAATAATTTTAAAGTGTCTCGTGGAATCTCTATGTCTTGCGAAAATTAAGAATGTCGGTTGACTTGGAAGCTTTAAAGTTGCCATATTTTGCGTATGTTCATAGCCATTTGTGCTATGGTACTATAATTTGGGGTCATGCTGCCGAATGTAAAAAAATATTTAGGTTACAAAAGAAAGCAATTAGAGTCACTTTTGGGTTTAGACTCGAAAGTATTTTGTCGTTCTTTGTTTAAGAAATTAAGAATAATGATACTACCAGCCATATTTATTTTTCAATGCCTCGTCTACGTAAAGTGCAATGAAGGCCAATTTATATGTTTTTCGCAAGTTCATGATCATTTCACCAGAAAGCGCAATAATCTTGTCCAGAGTAGAAACAGGTTGACAAAAGTTCGTACCAGCTTCCATAGTTTGTCCATCTCGCTTTATAATTATTTACCAGCGAATATAAAAAATAATACTTTGAAGTGTTTCAAAGCTAGTGTTAAAAAACTGTTATTAGCTCACTCGCTGTATGAGATAAAGGAATATTTTAAAATTAAGTTTTTGTCTTGACAATTATGTGAATTTAAATTATATTCTAACTTGACCTTGCCAATAAGGATGTTTTGATCTTTTTTTCTGGCAAAATAAATAAATAAATAAAACCCGACGTTTCGGCAAACAGTGTTTACTTTCTTCAGTGGCTTTCTATAAAGAAAAAATATACAAGTAAGAATATAGCTAGTAACAGTTGACTAGCTGCTATATTCTTATTTGTATATTTTTTCTTTATAGAGAGCCCCTGAAGAAGGCAAACAATGTTTGCCGAGACTTTGGGTTTTAAATAAAAAACACTTTAAAATTATTTGGTGTTTTTTGGAAACTTCCTGATCAATAAGCCAATTAGATATACCTGATCACTTCTAACGGCCAACAATTGCTACAATTTGATAAATGAATCAAAATTTAATTACTCCTCATCTACTACTAGGGAGGGATTAGTTAGATTCATATAAATAGAGCAACAGCATTACAGTTTACAGCCGACATTCCACGACCAGTACAACCAGTCAGCAACCTATCTACTACTTTCTTTATTACTCAGCCAGTCTGTCTCTTTATATTTCTCTCGCTACCTAACTTCTATTTTACTGTAAAATCCTTGCAGTTGTATGTTCTATTTATTATATAGTGTTCATCATATCATCTAGTTTATTACTCTAAAAATCCATTCTCTTTAACTCTCTCTCCTTCTCACTTCCATTATAATAACATTAAAGCTAATTAAACGTATAGTAAAAGTCCATGTTTATAAACTTTGCGATTTAGAATTGTAACACTTAACAGTTAAAGAAAGAGTGCGAGTGTTTCATATCAGTTTTTTTTTATTGTCTTAATAAAATACAATTATTTCGCTTCTTTCTTGGTCTTTTTTTTTCTCTACTAAAATCTATAATAATGAGAAATCTGAAACTAAAGTTGTAATTTTATTCTCTAGAGATAAATAAAAAAGAAAAAAATGACAGTGTTATCAACTTTGCCTTTTAATTAAATAAATTAGTTTCGATGAAATTGTTAATTTAATAATATTAAAGTAAAGTAGAAGTTTTTAAATTAAACTTAGAAGTTTCTTAATTTAAAATACACTTTATATAATATAAATTAAATAATCACAAAATATAATACTCTTATTTATAAACTTTAAACTAATGTTCCACAATTTTTCTGAACTTAACCTTCCTTCCTTTTAAATGGATAACATTCTCTTTAAATAGTTTTAACAGTTATAGAAATGTAATAGGATCCAAAGAGAGGATCCGTAGCAGAGAAAGAGAGGCAAAATGACAGGACCACTCTCTCGGACTAGAGTGGGAGAAATTACATAAATACTGTGACGGGAGATGGTTATACAACACAGTTCATGCAACTGAGGACACTCGCCAGTCACAACGTGTCATTACCCTTTACCATACTACCATACTCTCTCTATACCATTGTAAGTGTAAAGTCCAAGCAGCCAATGTCACTTCTCATTATACAGTGTTAGCCATATTTTGTTTGTTCATTCAAACCAGACCATTTCTCACCTTCATCAACCTCATTATAGGAAGTATATAATATTAAACGACAGAGTAACAGGTCCTTTACTCTCTAGACAAATAAATAATTTTTTTTTGGTCGTTGTTGTGTTTGGGTTCTGCCAGAACTAGAAAGTATCAGTGATATTTTCCGTGATAGCCTGCTTTTCTTTGTGGTCATCGACAGTTTTCGAGCGTTCACCCGAATCATCAGGATGTTTTCTCAAAATAGTGTGATAACAGTGTATCAACTACATTTGCTCTGTGCAAGTCTATGTTATCACGTTGTTTTGCCAGAAACATCCTGATGATGGGCCTGAAACCGCCAAAAAAAAAAAAAAAGAAGCAGGCTATCACGGAAAATATCTCTAAAAAAATGAATTTTTTCCTTCAATAAAAAAAAAATAAAAAATAAATTGAACATTTCTTTTGTTATCCCAGTTACTAAGCTACTCAAAGTTATCCCAATTCTGCATATTCGGACATTTTTTTGGGGTGGAATTATTAAACCAATTTTATTATGACGTATTTTTTTTTTATAGACATATTTTTATTATGACATATAATATTCGTAATATCATAAAGCCTTTTATTTCAAAAGTAAAATTATGCAAATAACTTTCTTTCCTTAATAAAAAATACAATAAAAGACTACATATTATATCTTTTATATTACGTTTTTATTTCAATATACTTTATTATGTTGTGACAGATGGTATATAATAAATTGTAATAGGAGTTTAGTGAAAAAACACAACCCCAACCCCAAAAGTAACCCCTCTCCAAATTTTAAGTTAAAAAATCTGGTGTGAAACACTCACACAACTTTCTCTTACTCCAGTTCTCAAAATTATAATTGACAAAGGTTATATAGTTTGTGTACCAAATACAACGAAATTCGTCGAAAACTGAAAAACTGTTCAGTAAAAGCGCACTTCCGGCTTACAAATTTTCTTAAAACTTGGAATTTAGGCCATCTATTTATTTCTAATTAATTTTGATTGGATGATAGAATTGTATAATCAACTATGATCGCACTTAAGAGAAAAACATAACCCCGCCCCTCCCCTAAAAATTGCCATTAAATGAATTTTCCTAGAGAATAAGTGTGTTGAATGGAAATCGTTGAATGCTTATGTTTTTGTGAGTGTAATATCGCAAAAAATGTTATAAAAATAAAAAAAAAAAAAAATAGTAAAGTGGTACTTCGGGTTGAGGAATTTTGACAGATGACCCACTGTCAGATCCCATGGTGATAGCTAAACGGAATATCAAGTTACAGCTGTCTAGGTTTTTCATTTTTGAGCTATGCTGTTCCAACACACAGGCACAAAAACCATTTGCTAAAAACCACTTTTTTGGACTCAGGGGATCTCAAACGGAATTCCGTTGAAAAATCAATATCGAAATTTGACAGATTACAATACTTCTCTTATAGGAGTAAGAGGAAAGTAAAAAAAAAAAAAAAAAAATTAGAAATCATTATAGCCGTTTTCGAGAAGATCACAAGGAAGTGAAAAATGCTTTGAGTAAAGTGTTACTTCCGATTGAGGAATTTTTGACTGGTAACTTCCTGTCGAATGATGATACCCACATGGAATGTCAAATCTTGCGTGTTTTAACTTTGTTGTTCACATACAAAAAACACACACAGATACAGACACACACACTATTTTCTTAAAAAAACAAAAAAAAACACTGTTTCGGATTCAGGGGACCTCCCGGATCAAAACATGATTTCCGGTGAAAACTCGATTTAGTAAATTTAATTCGATCACAATATTTCCTGTAATAGCCGTTAGAGAAAGTACAAAAAAGCATTTTATTAATATATTTACTTTAGTAGCTTTTACAGAGAGTGTCTGCTGTCTCTTAGTTCCTAAAATAAAGACAGCATATCATTAATCAACAAGTGACATGAGTCGCACTATAACAGCCTATAGGCAAGCACTACTAAGAAGAGGTAAAGTTAATGGTTGTCAACGGTTGGTATATGTACACTACAAATAGCATGGGGGAAAATTAATAGCTATTTATTTGATTAAGTATAAAATGACAAATTTTATACACTCGTTCAGAGTTTTGTAATGTTATTGGTGATGTGTTGTGTGGCACGAGCGGTATTGAAAGGGGGTTATGAGTATGATGTATGTTTTAGAGAGGAGAGAAGTATTAAGAAATGAGTAAGAAGTCACCACTGCTTACAATAAATAATTTGACTTTGTTAGAATTACTGAATAATATGAATAACAATTACAAGTTAATTGTAATAATGAAATAAGCTAGATTGATTTAAAATACAATGTTAAACACTTATAACTGGCACTCATATTCTCTCTCGAATGAATAAAATGGTTGAATGCAGAAATTAAACTGATGAAACAATGCTTCTGTTGGTCGTTAAAACCTGCCTTATTATATTTGATATTTTGGAAGGGGTTTAAAAGACAATAGTGGCCAAGTTCTCCGACCTCTCTTGTACCTGTGTTTTACCTTTTGCCAGCCAACTTACAAATATTTTGCCTTTACTAATATTTTTATAATAAATTTATTTAATATAATATCTTGCATCCATCACAAATTTCCACGGGAGTTAAAGTGATTGTGTTTTTTTAGATATCACACAAGAGAATTGTAAAAAATCTGGTGTGACACGCTCACACAACTTTCTCTTACTCCAGTTCTCAAAATGATAATTGACAAATTTTATAGTTTGTGTACCAAATTTAATGAAATTCGTCGAAAACTGAAAAAACTGTTCAGTAAAAGCGCACTTCCGGTTTACTAATTTTCTTGAACTCGGAATTTCAGCCATCTATTTATTTCTAACTAATTATGTTTGGATGATAGAATTAGGATACCACTGTATAATGAACTAGGATACCACTTTGATGAAAATCTAACCCCACCCTCCCCTAAAAGTGCTCTTAAAAGAAATTTCCCAGAGAAATGTTTTAGATAAAAGTTGTAGATCTTTGCATGTTTAGTTTATACACGAAGTTTCAAAAAAATGTCGTCGGAGCTATTTTGAGAAAATTGCGAAAAAGTGAATAAATCATTTAGTAAAGTGGTAAAGTAATCGTACTTCCGGTTATCGATTTTTTCAAACTCGGAATTTCAACAACATATTTAATTCTAATAACATTATTTAGATGACCAAAGATTGTCTAATAAACTGAAATAGCACTGTAGATGAAAAACCTAACCCCCACCCTCCCCAAAGTGCCCTTACAGTGCAATTTTCCAGAGAAATGTTTCAAATAAAAGTTGTTGCTCTTTGTATGGGTGGTGATGTTAAAAAGTTTAAAGAAAAATCGTCGGAGCCATTTTTGAGAAAATCGCAAAAAAGTAAAAAATTCAAGTAGTAAAGTGGTACTTCCGGTTGAGGAATTTTGACAGATAACGCAGTGTCAGCTCCCACGGAGATACCTAAACAGAATATCAAGTTTCAACTTTCTATGGTTTTCCGTTTTTGAGCTATGCTGTTCACATACATACATACACACATACAAACACACACACACACACACAGACCATTTGCTAAAAACCACTTTTTTGGACTCAGGGGACCTCAAAACGGATATTTCCGGTGTAAACTCAATATCGAAAATTTGACACGATTGCAATACTTCCTCTTACTAAATTACATTTAATTATAACTTTTTCCCTAAAATCAAAAAAGAACTAAATCTTTAGCTCAACAACCCAAAAGCCTGCAGACAGCGATGTTTATAAGGAGATTTGTGGATCAGCTATTTTTGGCATCCATTACCAAGTTCGCTATTAAATGTAATAGCCCCTCTTTCGGCCAATAAAATGCATGAAGATCATGCTTTCTTTTTTAAAAATTTTTAGAAATTACTTTAAAAATTTTTGGAGTCATTACTCGTACAGTCATTTGGAGTCGTTAATACTTTAAAAATAAAAATTTGGAGTGAAACGTCTCGTACGACTTTCACTTAATACAATTTAATCAAGAAATTTTTCATTAAAGTTGCCGAACGTCACAATGTTAAGTTGAGCTGGACATATAAATGATGCTAGGGGATTTTACATTTATACCTGAGCGATTTTATGTGGAGTACTCTATGTCAAAATCAAGAAAGTTTGTGCAAATTTAAATCTTTGCAGCAAGCATTATGAATAAAAGTAGTATGAATAAAATCGTTGTAATCGTTTGCCAGAAAATCCCCCCCCCCCAAACAACTCAAAAACATATTCTGTAAAATTCACACTGCCCGATTACAACCGATTTTCTTGACTCCATTAGGTTTAAAGGTGTAAAGACCCTAAAAGAAGCTCATTATGAGGAAACATCGGTTTTTTAGCAAACTACTGACGCGGTTTGAACCCGGAAACTCAAAGTGTTTTTTTAATTGTGAAATTTGTCATATTAACAGCAGGGAATAGCTAAGTGGTTAGCGTACTGGATTCCCACATGGAGGACCCGGGTTCAAGTCCAGTCCGGATTCTTTTCTTCCTAGGAACCTCTACAGTTCACTATCCGATGAGGGACAGTGTTGTCTGTAACATAAGAGCCTGTCCGGAGGCAGGCAGTGCACTAAGAAGGCTCCGGGCGCCAATGACCATAGATGTTGACGTGCCTTAAATTAAAAAAAAACAAAACAAAACAAAAACAGCAGTAAGATAAAGTCGTGTGAGTGTTTCAGACCAGATTTTTTGTTTTGTTTTGTTTGTTTAAGTGATAATTCTATGTAAATATGTCATTGGAAGAATTGTTACACCGTGTTAAAAGTAAAATCAGTCTCCATCAGCCTTCGTCTGTTGTATTGTTGACGTCAGCAACGAATAATAGCGGTAGGCGTGGCGGAAGATGGACAAAACGTACCTTTTCACTACACTCTAAACATTTAACCATCAATATATGAATTAAATTTTACTCCTTAACAAAGAGACAGTTGATTAATGTAATGCAAATATATATCTCACATTTTCTGTCTCTTTGTGCGGCATATATTGTAATGACGTAGATTTGGATGTTATAAATAGCCCGAAGAAGTGCATATTTCATAAAAAGTGGAGGGGGAAGGCACCTTATTCGGCAGTATGTTTTCTCTAGGGTATTAAGCAGAGGAAAGCAAATGGGAGAAGTTATATGTCGGCAGAATATTCAATTGAAAGTACCGGCTGGTATCCTGTGTCATCATATATGCAAGACATGTCCACTAGCTGAGTCAGTGGACTTGCACAAACTTTATATATATATATCTTACCTAAACATATCAATCCCTTTCCCTAGGCATACTGTTATACTACTTGGAATATTTTAATCTAAATACGAAAAACTCTTTTGCAAAGTACGAATGAGTAAAATACAAGTTCATTGAACCCAAGGACTGCATAAATATAGAACTTATAACATGTCTTAGGAACTTTAAAATGAATGTTACCCATGTTAATATCACCCTCAGAGGGGAATCTCCTATCTCGAAATAGTCTACCGTAAGAGGTGAGACACTATGAAATGATAGTGTTAGAAAATAGAACTTGAGAACAGAGGGTCCCAGTGTAGTAGCCCTTCGACCCCATCCTGTCTAAAACTAGCATTCTATATTTGTTCACCCTTCTTTCAAGTTTATTATACTCTAACACTATGCACTAAATATTACTGCCCTTGAAAAAAATATACATATAACTGCATAGAAAAATATTGTAATGTTCAATTTTCAAAAACCTACATCAATTTAGGGAAAACAAAAAAAAAATCTGATGTGAAACACTCACACAACTTTCTCTTACTCCAGTTCTCAAAATTATTATTGACAAATTTTATAGTTTGTGTAGATACCAAATTTAATGAAATTCGTCGAAAACTGAAAAAAAAACTGTTCAGTAAAACCGTACTTCCGGTTTATTAATTTTCTTGAAACTCAGAATTTTGACCATATATTTATTTCTAATTATTTTGTGCCAAAAAGTGCCCTTAAATGAATTTTCCCAGAAAAATGTTTCAAATAAAAGTTGTATAACTTTGTTTGTGTAGTACGCTTTTAGAAAAGACAAGGTACCTTGATTCCAAATAACAGTATAGCTTGGTATGTCAGCTACATTATTATTATTATTATTTTTCTATGGGGAGGGACCAAACCCTACGCTATCCAAACTCTCACTGGGCCCATATAGCTACCCCAAGAAAAACAACAACAAACCGGATCTAGAACAAATATCCGGGTCTAATCCATCTAAGATTCACCGCAATCCGAACAAAAGGGACAATAACCTTAAGGGGAAATAGCCAAATCTCTTCCACAGACAACCTAAAAATTCCTCACAACCCAGGCAGTCTGTCATAAGATGGATGAATGTTTCCTACTCTGTCTCACAGACTCTACAAAATGGATCTGGCATAAGCCCCATTACATAGAGATGTCTCCTTAAACCACAATGCCCAGTAAGGGATCTAACCCAAGAGATACCTGAGAGAACTCCGTGAAAGACACAGCAACGTCTCACTAATAGCCCTGTCCGGGAAGGTTGGGATTATGTTATTTTCCTTTAAAGTTATATATTTGTTTATTATATAAGAAGTTTCAAGAAAATCGTCCGAACCATTTTTGAGAAAATTGCAAAAAAAGTGAAAAAAAAATCATTTAGTAAAGTGGGTAAACGCACTTCTCTGGTCATCCGATTTTTTTTCAAACTCGGAATTTCATCAACATATTTAATTTTAATAAACATTATTTGGACGACAAATTGTATAAATAAACTGAAATAGCACTTTAGAGGAAAAACCCAACTCCATCCCTCCCCGAAAAGTACCCTTAAATGAATTTTGCCAGAGAATTCTTTCAAATAAAAGTTGTAGCTCTTTGTATGTGTAGTTGATGTACCAAATTGTTGAAGTAAATCGTTGGTGCTATTTTTCAGAAAATCGCAAGAAAGTAAAAAAAAAAAAAACTTGTAAAGTGGTACATCCGGTTCAGGAATTTTGACACATAATCTACTGAAGGATCCCACAGTGATACCTAAACGGAATATCAAGTTTGAACTTTCTACGGTTTTTCGTTTTTGAGCTTTGCTGTTCACATACATACACACACACAGACCATTTTCTAAACACCACTTTTTTGGACTCAGGGGACCTCAAAACAGATATTTCCGGTGAAAACTCGATATTGAAAATTTGACACAATTACAATATTTCCTCTTACTAGCAGTAGGAGAAAGTTAAAAACTCTGTGCGAAACACTCACACAACTTTCTCATACTGCACCTACTAAAAGTGTAATTTACAAATTTTTATAATTAGCATACCAAATTTGGTGATATTCGTCGACGTTTTTATGGAGAAAATCGAGAAAACTGAAAAACTGTTCAGTAAAAAAAAAGCACTTCCGGTTTACTAATTTTTTTTTGAAAGTCCGAATTATGGCAATCTATTTATTTCTAATTAATTTTTGTTTATATGGTAGAAATATGTGTACTTCACATACTTCGTTTAAAGAAAATCATTGGAGCCGTTTTGAAGAAAATAGCAGAAAACTGAAAAATACTATTCAATAAAAAAGCAATTCCGGCCATCCGATTTTCTTCAAACTCGGGAATTTCAACAACATATTTAATTGTAATTAATGATTTAGATGTAGAAATATGTAATAAACTGAAATATCACTTTAGAAGAAAAACCTAATCTCACCATACCATTAAAAGTGTCCTTAATTGAATTTTCCCGAAGTTATGTTTCAAATATAAGTTGTGGCTCTTTGTATGTATAGCTGATATAGCAAGTTTAAAGAAAATCGTTGGAGCTATTTTTGAGAAAATTGCAAAAAAAAAAAAAATGAAGAAAATCATTTAGTAAAGTGGTAGTTCCGGTTAAGGAATTTTTGACAGACAGGTGTAATGTTATGGTGTGGATGTGTGAAGGTAGCTTGTGGCGTGAGCGTTTTAGCGAAAAGGGCTTGTATGTTTGCTTGAGATAGAATGTAAGAACAATTAAGAACACACTGGTACTTTAAATTAAATATATTCTCTAAGAGAAATTAAGTGTTACTTTGAATATCACAATAGCTTATAATAATTTCTTATAACGTAATACTGGTATATGTTTCCGCCTTGATTTCTAGCACAAGTCTGTCCTTAAAATATCTCTTCTCTTTGTTTCTTCAATTCCTCCCCTGTGAGGAGAAGGGGTAGTACAATGCCATAATTGTTCTTGTACCGTACCAGTAACTGGACTTGTATACCTGGCTAGCCCTTTTGCAATGGAATGTCACATTTCTGATTTTTTTATAATTTAATATTATTTCCAAGTTTCTTGTATCCATACACAGGTTACCGTCGGATATCATGGTGATACCTAAACGGAATTAAAGTTTGAATTTTCTGTGATTCTTCGTTTTTCGAGCGATCTGTTCATGTACATACGTACACACAGCATTTTCGAAAACCACTTTTTTTTTTTTTAGTTTCAGGGAGACCTCGAAATGGATATTTGCGATGAAAACTTGATATCGAAAATTTGACATGATTACACAATACTTCCTCTTACTAGGTGTAAGAGAAAGTAAAACATTTGACCCGATTACAACAATACCTTCTAAAAATGTATAAAAAAAAAAATGTTGTAGATACTTTTGTAGTATATGTAGATTGCATAAAAAGTTCAAGGAAACTTGTTGGTATCAAGAAAATTGCCGGAAAAGAAAAGGTTGTTCAATAAAGGCGCATTCCCGGCCAAACAATTTTCTTCAATATTTGAAGTTTTGACGTTAATATTAAATAAGATCAAATATAACATATAGAAATGACTCTTTAAAGGAAAAGCCTAACACACGTATTTTTCCCGGAGAAATGTTTCAAATAAAAGTTTGTAGCTCAGTTACAAATTTAGTTGATATATCATTATATACCAAGTTCGTTTAGTGGTTTTCGTTTGGGTAATTTTCGAGTTAAATTGCAAAAATAATTGAAAAATCCATTCAATAAGTGCTGTTTCCGGCATTTAACTGATTTTTTATTACTTTCTCTTACTCCTAGTAAGAGGAAGTATTGTAATCGTGTCAAATTTTCGATATCGAGTTTTCACCGGAAATATCCGTTTTGAGGTCCCTGAGTCCAAAAAATGGTTTTTAGCAAATGGTCTGGTGTGTGTGTGTGTGTGTGTGTGTGTGTGTATGTTGTTGTATGTATGTATGTGAACAGCATAGCTCAAAAACGAAAAATCGTAGAAAGTTGAAATTGATATTCCGTTTAGGGGTCACCATGGGATCTGACTGTACGTTATCTGTCAAAATTCCTCAACCGGAAGTACCACTTACTAGTTGGATTTTTTACTTTTTTGCGATTTTCTCAAAAATGGCTCCGACGATTTTCTTTAAACTTAGCACATCAACACACATACAAAGAGCTACAACTTTTATTTGAAACATTTCTCCAGAAAAATGCATTTAAGGGCACTTTTGGGGGAGGGTTGGGGTTAGGTTTTCATCTAAAGTGCTATTTCAGTTTATTAGATAATTCTGTCATCTAAATAATGTTGATTAAAATTAAATATGTTGTTGAAATTCCGAGTTTGAAAAAAATCGGATAACCGGAAGTGCGTTTACTTTACCACTTTACTGAATGATTTTTTCCCTTTTTCGCAATTTTCTCAAAAATGACTGCGACGATTTTCTTGAAACTTGGCATATAAACTAAACATGCAATGTTCTACAATTTTTATTTGAAACATTTCTCTGGAAAAATTTATTTAAGGGCACTTTTAGGAGAAGGGTGGGGTTATATTTTTCTCTAAAGTGCTATTACAGTTGTTGTGGTGGTTGGTTCCGCAGAGCTGGAAAGCATCAGAGACATTTTCCGTGGTAGCCTGCTTCATTTTGTGGTCATCGACCGGTTTCGGGCGTTCGCCCATCTTCAGTATGCGTTTTTCAGACAGTGTGACAACACAGACTTTTCACGGAGTGTGAAAACTAAGTTTGCTCTGTGCAAGTCTGTGTTGCCACACTGTCCGAAAAACGCATCCTGAAGATGGGCGAACGCCCGAAACCGGACGATGACCACAAAATGAAGCAGGCTACCACGGAAAATGTCTCTGATGCTATCACAGTTGATGAAACAATTGTATCATCCGAACAAAATTAATTAGAAATAAATACATGGCCAAAATTCCGAGTTTCAAGAAAATTAGTAAACCGGAAGTGCGCTTTTACTGAACAGTGTTTTCAGTTTTCGACGAATCTCATTAAAGTTGGTACACAAACTATAAAAGCTGTCAATTATAATTTGGAGAACTGGAGTAAGAGAAAGTTGTGTGAGTGTTTCACACCAGATTTTTTTTATTTTTTTAAGGTGAACAACAGCTATAGTCCTTTGCACCTGTTTCTAATTTGTAAGAACACATGCAGTATCCATAATTTCTTCCTTTAACCTACGATCTAGACCTAGTCATTCACGCCAATAAATACATTCATACCGAATAAAAACTATAATCTAAACACTACAGTTTATATACATAATATACAATGGTAAGAGAGAGAGAGAGAGAGAGAAGATATTCGCATGTTTTATTAATATTGCCCTCATTGTCTCCTTATACATCTGTAAGACCAGTCGATAGAATCTACTTTTCCTCGCACGTTTACATATTTCGAGCATTCCAGTAGAATATACGGTACCTTTAATGCCATACAGGCAAACGCTGCCAAACCGGCTGAGGTCCCCTTCGGAATATGTGGCTGTGTTTCAACATGGTATGACCGAAACTCATTCTCACTAAGACAACTTCTTCTCGCCGTGATTCTTGATTTAAGGTTGACCATTTTTTTGTGGTATGCTTGATGTTTTGTGGTGCTTCCTTAGTTTACTTGACAGCTACACTGATTGCCATTCCTTTTCTCAGTTAGCAGGATTTTGTTTTTTTAGAAAAGCTTTCCAATCCAATGCAAGGACACATTCGTCTCTAGAATTCATTGATGCCACTTCTTTAGCAGCTGTGTCGGCAGATTCATTATCTCTTGATCCCCCCACATGACCAGGAATCCAAATAAAGGAGGCTTCTTTATTTTCTTGTAGACATAGTTCTAAGAGCGTATGCCCTTATAATAGGGTTGTTGAGGACAGAAATTAGGTTTGATTAAATGAACGAGACATGTTGACACTAATATAATGTAGCTAAGTTTACACTAAATGTACTGGACTTTATAATGAAAATGATAGAATGAATGGTGAGAGTAGAGATATGACACGATGCGATGACTGGTGCACAGTTGTATGGTTGTATCTGATAGATCCCTTTAGGTAGATTCTCACTGGCTTATATACATAGGTTCTCCCACTCTAGCTTGCCTAAGTCAGAGAGTAGTCTTTGTTAACCAGAGAGGGCCTCTCTTCTCTCTGCTGTGGTTGAATTCTCTTTGCTATGGATGGGTACTATTACACACTGAATAAACTATCGGAGTCCCGATTGCCTATCATCATCTCCAGTGGAGCTCCTTGAGCTAAGAAATAATATATTTCTTAGGTTCATTGTAGTTCCGGAATATGTTCCAGCCCTTTGTATATAGCAAATAATTCGGCTGTAGATATGTTTGAGAGATACCGCTTAATGGGAAGTTGTACAGCCTCTCGTTCATGATGAAAGCCGCTCCTACTCTATATAATCGTCTTCGATCCGTCGGTGAATATTTTAATATAATTTCTATATTAAAGCAGTAGTCGTTCTTGTAGAAGGTTTTTATATACGTAGTTTGGAGTTTTAATATATTTAACTTTGACTGATTTTAATTAAAACGTTACTTTAGTTTAGTTAAACGAAATGTCAAGTGTAAACATTCTGCCATTTTTCATTTTTGAGTTATACTGCCCCCTCCCCCCCCAGACATTAAGAGTGAGTGAAAACGACGAGTGACAGAGTGAGAAAGAATGAGAGAGAGAGAGAGAGACCACTTTCTAAAAACCAAATCATTTTATTGGGCTCAGAAGGGTTCAAAACTTTTATTTCCGGTGAAAACTCTATATCGAAAATTTGACAATACAATACTACAATACTTCCTCTTAACTCTAGGAGTAAGTGAAAGTAAAAGATTAAATAAAATCCTTGCAATTAATGATATTCTTTTTATATTTTCATAATGTTTTGTGAAAAATGTTATTCTAGAAAAATTGATAAAACTTCGCGAGTTATAATATTCATCCTACATTAAAAAAAAAAAAAAAAAAAAATGCATTCAATTAGTGTACACTTTTTGACAATAACCAAAAACACTAGAAGAAAAAAAATTATTCAATATAAATGCAAATTTGTATTTTTGGATGGTTCTTTCACTTTAATTAAACTGCTATCATTGTGAATCTGACACTTTATTTTTATTGTAAACCTTTTTTTGTTTCTTTGTTATTGTTCTTTTATTCCATTGTTCTATGTGAAAAGCCATTAAAATATGACAGTGCTGAAAGTAATGAAACTAGGTGGATTAATTTTATTATTATTAGAGTTTATATAGGCTTTTATTTCAAAAAACGAATGCAAGTCAAATGCTCTTATAAAATACTTTTTTTTCTACAATCCGTAGAATAATGTGACGATTATTACATTAAAAAAGTTCTACTTTCTCTCACTAGTGTGTAAAAGTAATTATTATTTAACTGTAAATCAGCCCGACATCTAGCGGCAATAAATGAAAACAAAATCAAAATAAATTCCAGATACAGCTGGATTTGTGGTTATATCAAACGGAACAGGTTATAGAGAGAAAAGGGAGTATATTTAACTTGAATTAAAAATAGGTACATTCTCAATATTTTCATCTTTTTTTTTTTTTTTTTTAGCGGGGGGGCCAACGCACTGCGACCTTGAGCAGGTCTATTGTGCTATGCCCCCTAGGTGCCACAGGCTTGCCCATAGCACCCGAACGGATGCCCAATTGAACATGCGTTCTACAATATCTCCATCAGGTTGAGGTCCCTGAGGAATCCTAATACCCTGACGGGCTCTAGAGAGGGTATATCCCCCTCCTCCACCTGGTAGCTACCCAGGTTCCTGAACCTTCTCTGAGTGGCAGCCTCGCAGTCTGTTAGGAGATGTATTGGAGTTTCCTCCAACTCCCCACAGAATCTGCATGAGCTGTCACTTTCCAAGCCCAGCAGCTTCACCAGGTGTCCTCTAAGTCGGCAATGCCCCGTGAGGAAACCCGTAAGTACGCGGAGCTTGTTCTTACTCAATCCAATGCAGGCCTCCGACCTCCGTTGGTTATAATTTCCCAAGCAGATCTTGGCCTGCCGCAACCTGGGGAGGGAGTACCAGAGTTGAGATCTCTTCGTCTCCTCCTCCTTCTTAAGTTCCTCTAACAGACACTGGTCGCTAATCCCACAAAAAGGTTCCGGCCCCAAAAGTGGTGTCATAGCGCCTATCTTGGCCAGGGCGTCGGCCGTCTCATTCCCTTCAATGCCAACATGCCCCGGCACCCACCAAAGTGCGACTTTGTTCCTACTGCCCAGATCGTTTAGTTTATCTAGGCATTCCCAAACCATTTTAGAGTTAATAACTGGTGCACCCAGAGCTCTGATGGCTGCTTGGCTATCGGAAAGGATTACAATCTCCCGATTCCTATATCCCCTATCGAGGTTAAATTGAACGCATCTTCCAATAGCGTATATCTCCGCCTGAAAGATGCTGGGAAATTTACCCATGGGTTCCGAGTGCTTGATCCTTGGACCAACCACCCCCTACCCCAGTCCCCTCGAGGGTCTTCGACCCATCAGTATACCATTTTATGGCATGTTTCTTAATACCCAACAGAGCGGATCCTTCGCTCCACTCACTTTGGGGCCCAGCTTCGACGAAAAATTTTTTGTGAAGCTATACTTCTTAACCATACCATCCCTAGGAGGTGCCAGATGAGGGAGCCCAAAGGTGAGAATACCAACTCTCTAACCCCCAGCCATCCCTCCCCTCCTGCACCACCCCTAGAGATCCTAAAAAGGGCCCCCTTCGCCGCCCTTTCCACCACATTTTCATCTTTGCATTTCTTTATTTTATTTTCATATAAATTAAGAACCAATTAAAATGATTGGAGAAAAAAATTTCATGAACTAAACCTTTGGTCAAACTTTTAACTCTAGTGTGTGAAAGTCATACTTTTCTCATTTGTTAAATAAATAACTATTTTCAAATGTTAACTAAATAGAAATTGATAACTTAAAATTGTCTGCATACTATTCGGGAAGAAATTGGGAATTTTATCTGTTAATATTGTTAACGGTGTACACAGAAACCTAGAACCAGATTTGGGAGGTATTCAAATGACCTGCATGAGTCTCCACGCTTCACAGAAAATACTTAGAGCAAATTTGCACAACTGAATCTAGCGAATGGAAATTAAGGACTATATCTCTAATTCCGTAAATAAATGCCATTTATAATAGTTCTCTTTACCGTGAAGCTGTAGCCGAAAGTACTTGTAACAAAATATATTTATTTGAGGGTTAAAATCAGCAAAATTTTTGAAAATATCTTACCACATTTTAGAAAAAATTGCGTTAAAAAATGAATTTAGAAAATATATTCTGAGGCTGATCAAACCACATGTGATATTTCAATTTTTTCATAAATGCTCCTAGTAATACTGAGTAAACAGAGGGGCTGTTACATTCCCATACAGTGCTATGGGATATGGGATCAATTTATTAATTGAGAGAAAAATATCTGTTTGAAACATTTGTGAAAAAATTTGCTTCAGAGTTGGTATTTTTAATAAATACAATTTAATTAACTTAATATTGATACGAATAGTTGGAACCGTAGATAATATCAGAATGGAAGTCTATGGATGGATGCAGCTTTCCAAGAATCATCCTCAACCATTTTTCTTAGAAAAAAGTTTTAAATAAAAATGATAGGCACGTAGATATGTGTAAATAGTACATTAGGTTTAATGGAAAATCATTGGAACCATTTTCGCGCAAATTAAAAAAAAAATTTGATAAACTATTCATTAATTTCCCCAGCTGCGATTTTTTAAAACAGGATTTTATGTGTTCTTAATCCTTAATCCATAGTCCTATCCTCAATATGTTATACATATAACGCTATTGATATTAAAATGATAGATTAATGGGAGCTTCCACTAATCTTATTATTTTATTATTACTTTAAAGATAAAGTAATAAGAACTCATAGTAACAGGAAGTATTACGATCGTGCCAGATTTTCGAAATTGATTTTACACAAGAAATATATGTTTTAGGGGGTCCCTTGAATCAGAAAAAAAAATTGTTTTTTAACGAATGGTCTGTATGTGTGTGTGTGTGTGTGTGTGTGTGTGTGTTGAGTGAGTTTTTTTAGCAGATTATCTCAGAAAACAAAATTTCACAGGAAGCTCAAACTTGGTATTTCGATTCTTAATGACTGCCACCAATCAGACACAAAGATTTCAGCCAAAATCCATCAACCGGATGTGCAACATTACTGAGTTTGTTTTTTTTTTTCAACTTTATCGTGATTTCCTCGAAATTGACTCCAACGATTATTCTTTAAACTTCGTATACTGTGTATATGTTACGCTCAAAGATCAAAAATGCTCATTGAGCGAAAAAAAAACAGCTCACAATACGTTGTGGTCACTGTAAAACATCCACATCGCGAAATTCATATTATGGGTCTTATGAAAACGCTCACGACACGTTGTGGCAATTACAGAAAGATCACATAGCGAAATTCGTGTCGTGGCTATCATGCTATACGACCAGAATGCATTGGGGCAATGAAGAAAAGCCATGGCTCGTATGGATTCATATTAGAATACGACGCGCAGTGATTTGCGATATGGGTCCTACTACTTTCGAAACTTTTTGGTAGATATACTTAGGAAATATTTTTTGTCCTGTAATAAGTACCAGACAGACATAAGTTCCTGTCTTTAATGCTATTTCTGCTGCTAAAAATTGAAAACCGCTGCATGACGTATTGTCATTATTAAATACAATATAAAGAAATGGGAGGGCGGGTGTTGGTGTAGTGGTTATGAGCATGGACTTGTAAGTGGAGATCCCCAGTTCGAAGGTCCAGCGTATAACTGCTAAATTTTATATTTGTTTAAAAAATGTTAATAGTAAAGTAGGTGCTTCCCCCCGTCCACGACACTAATTTGGTAGTTGGACGTTAAGCCCGCCTGAAAAATAGGCATTACTTTATAAAGAAATGGTATCATAAAAATCAAAGACATTTGTTATTTATTGGGATTGAATTTAGGATTTGATTTAGATAGTGAAATCATTTTGTTTGCCTGTTTCTGTAGACCTGATTTAGCACATTCTCTTTCAACATTTATGCTCTTCTTTCTGAAACAGAGCTTACAAGTTACATTTGCACCAAATCCTTCATTCTCATCGCTTTCTCCGCAGATAACGTTTACATATTCATGACAGTCCGAGCACTTGTGAACTCCTGACGTTTCATTTTCACAAACAGCACATAACTTCAAATTTTCAGCTTTTCCTAAATCAATGTTTGTATTGGCCGATTTCTGTATTTTTTCATCATTATCCATTTTCCTTGATTCTTCTATAACTTGAGTAATATCTTCCACGCTTGAATTTTCTTTTTCCAGAATATCAAACAGTTCATCTGTTTTGTAGAAGTAACGGATTTTTAAACTTGTCCTATCTGCTCCAGCTTCAACCAACATTTCAGTGTCACCAGTTTTTAAGACATCATATCGTTTAAGACGACGGATACTGCTTTGAAGATAGAGACTGGTTGTTTTTTTTTTTTTAAGAAGCTGAGACTGTTTTGTTTCATTAAGTAACATTTCATATTTATCTGTACTCATGATAAAACTGCGATCAGTGTTTCTTTACACAAACTCACGTAATTTATCATAAAACACTTCTTTATTTATTGTTCATGGTTAGCGCTGATATACGTTCACCCTCAAAAACAAGACAAGAAATGAATAAACTACTGATGGTTTAATGCGTCTCATTGTATTCAAGCCGACAAGTTACAACCACATTCGCAACAAATATGCATTGTAAATTGTGCGGAAATGATAAGAGACAGTTTGCAACACAATGCTATTTGTATGTCCTTCACTAACATGAAGAAAGTAGGAAATTTTTATCTCAATATATTCTGTCAAATAGTTTTAACTCTGATATTCTCGAAGATCTGTTAATTGTGGAGGATATAAATAAGTTGAATTCTGTCTATCTGTTCTGTGTAATTAAAGGAGTAATTAATTTTTAGTTATTTTGAGAAATTTCATTTTTTTTTTTTTGGACTTAAAACAAAGACATATTTATGTTAAAAGTAAATTTACTAGTTTCCGGTTAACTAGAAATAATTGAAATCAGTTGTCATTACACAGGTGGACCGTACTCCCAGAATGATATTTTTTTTTTTTTTGAATTTTTTTACCATTATTACTAATTATCAGATTTCTTTATATTCAAGAGCAGTCACTATCAAGTTTGCTAATAATTTTTTATATATATATTTTAAATATTTCTATCTATCTCTTTCTTTAATTTGTAAATATTTCAATTACTTTCATTTATTTGGATTTATACTTTCATTTCATAGTTAATATTTAATTTCTCTATCTAGTTTTGTATTAATTATTAATTTATTTAATGCCAACTCTCTGCTATAACTTTGTAAGCAGTAATACATAATAAATAAATAAATAAAAATATTATTGACATAATATAATGTTTCTTTTTAAATTAATTAAATATTAAACAAATTAAACAACTTTATAAAATAATGTAATAACAAAAAATTATAGAAAGAAATAAAAAAAAAAAATAAAACAATATAGAAATGAGAAGAGACCACTTTTAAACGTCCAACAAAAATATTCTCAGTTTTAAACTATTAATTATAAAATTATAAATATAAAATAGAACAGTCTTTGTCTTTTATACTGAATACATTCGTTGCTGTTTATGGAAAGTATTTATTCTGATATTTATTTTTATATAAGTAATCCAATAAATATGTGAGCCACTCTGCAATTACTCAATAAACAAGTTGTCATTGTGTTAACATCATAGTTTTTACTCTTATTGTACACAATTAACCTTTTCTCAGATGACATCCTCACTTGGCTTACTACTCCTAATTACATCTAGAGGTACATTGTAGGTATGTCAAATAATCTTGGCAGTCATCCTTATTGACGAGCATATTATAAAGGGTATTTTAGGAAGACTTGGCGATCTTTTCTAATTCTAAGTCCGTTAGAACTTATATCTGTTTAATAATACTGCTGTTTCTTTTGCAATTAGGCCTGCACCCTGCTTTATCCACAACCAGTTATAACCGAGATCAACGAAATAGCTCTTTATGTATTAAATCCAGTTAGATTTGGCATCCATATAACCATCCATGATATACGTATAACCTATTGTAACATACCGTAGGAGTGAGGTTATTTTGCATATTCCATAGCTTTATGAGCAAATTTAAAGTCTTTCTAAAAATCAAATCAGTCACCTTAGTGCTTCCCTGTTTTCCTTCTTTCCATCTAACATGTTGAAACTTAGATGATTTTATTTCTTTATTACATTATATTCAGGTTGCTACAAGTAAGTATGTTGTTGACAATAAGTTAAAAAAAGAAAAACTCAATGAACAAAAGAGGGGATAAAATACCCACAGGTATCCCCTCCCAATAGGCTGTATAGCCTTCTAATAGGCCACTGGCGTTTGAGTCTTCAGAAAGGATTACCTAGTACTGTACGGGAAAAAAGAAGACGTACTAAGGGACTAGTATGACAGGATACGGATTTATGATCTTCTTGTATCGTGTACTTGCTATTTCTATTACGTATGGTATTTCGAGATCTGTATGGACTATGGTTCTGAGGACTTTGGACTGGAATGATTGGAGATTGGAAAGACGAGTTGTTCTCCATACTTCTATACCGAATCCAAAGTGTTTTAAAGAGTTTGTTTTCCATTGAGAGTTTGAATCTGTGGCTCAGTTGTGTGTATAATCTTCTGTATCGTAGATTTAGGTCCTGCCTTTTAAGACTGGTGTGTGAGTTCCACGTCAGTCTTTAGTTGATGTATAGTCCCTGTTTAATACATACAGGAAAAATGATAAAATATTGAGTGGATTGTATTTAATTTGAGAAAATGGAAAATTTAGAAATTATAAATTATATGGGGAAAAAAATTGATGTAGAAATTAAATTTAAAAA
>JAAEAF010005521.1:0-106701 GCA_011037195.1 Triatoma infestans
GCCTAATATTACATCAATAATTTAACATAATGGTGTTTACAGACCTTGTTTGGGTGTTTATTCACATATCTAGAATAATTTGTGTGGGGGGGGTTTTTATTGCATCAGCATTTAATATATATAATGTCTTATATTTTAACATAATTGCATCGACATTTTACGTGTTTAAAATGGCGTTAATTAACTTGTCTGTTTACTCTAGCATATTTATTCTAGCATTTGCACAATAACGTTGGATTCTTTTTTTCATCTTTGTATCATATTTATTCAATATAAAACTGCCACATGTATTATAAACTTTATCGGAAATGTGTATTTAGCTAAAAAGTAATGTATGTATTATTATAATTGTTTTTTGCTATATTAAAATATTATTTTATAAGATATAATAAATTAGATTCATCCTATTGGCGGTGTTACACCGGATGTCTTATCGCGGTAGTATATGATTCACCGACTTTATCTTATATGATTCACTCAATTGCAATTTCTAACAAGATAAATAGCTTTTAATGCCTCAATTGCCGTATAATGATTTCTTTCATATTATTTGTGCCTAATATATAACATTTAAACACGCATGTTCTATAATTGTATCAATAGAGGTGTTTGTATAAGGTGTTATTTTTTTTTTTTAAACATGATGTTAAATAGATTTAATATATACGCCGTCCACCACCACCAGTTAATATTCTCACATAATTACATTCTTTTTTATGATTAAGATGTTTTACTTCTAATATATATAACATTTAAACACACATAGAGGTTGCAAGGTGTCATTTTTATTGAAAATGATGTTAATATATGCTGCCCAACCAATAGTTTACTTTGTGTTCTTACTGTAATCACCAATGTCTTAAGATGTTTTACTTCTAATATATATAACATTTAGACACACATAGAGGTTGCAAGGTGTCATTTTTATTGAAAATGATGTTAATATATGCTGCCCAACCAATAGTTTACTTTGTGTTCTTACTGTAATCGCAAATGTCTCAAGATGTTTCATTTTTCACCTCACATATTTGTCATTAGTTTATACCTCAATTGCTATATTGTTTTTTAAATATACCATTTGTATTATCTCAATTAGTTTGCTATATATAATGAATATTGTGTTTTTAGATATGGCAATTTTTACTTGTTTTACCTTATTGTCATATAATTACATTCTTTTTTTATTTTTATGTCTTAAGATGTTTTAAATAAACCATTTGTTTTACTTATACCTCAATTAGTTTGCTATATATAATGAATATTGTGTTTTAGATATGTCAATTTTTACTTGTTTTATTGTCACATAATCACCATTAGTTTGCAACTGTTTTAACATTTTTATGTCTTGTAACGGCTCTCGTGGTACCTCTTTCCTCCGCTAGAGAGGCCGTTCGTCTGGTGCTGCACTCTGCAATCAATTTTTAAAATTTCTATTTTCGAATATACGACTGCGCAAGGAAGCGTATAACGGTTCCCACTATTTCAATTTTTCTTCAGTACGTTAGAAGGGTAAAACCAAATGTTTCGTATCTTTTATAGACGAATTTTTGAAGGTCAGTAAATGGTCCTCAAGACAATACCTTTACAGGGAAAATTTCGTCACTGCCCAGCGGTAAGCTTCCTATAAATTTATGTATTTTCAATTTAGCGTATCATAGAAACTATCTATATATGTATATTACAATTTATTGGTATAATTTTAGTTGGTGTTTAGCTGGTGTTTGTCTGAGTTTTGTATGGTTTCGCCAAAGTTACTTAAGGTATCACACTTATTCTTGAAAATATATGGATGAACCAAAAATCATTAAGTGGTGTATTTCTTCAACCAAAGAACCCCTGAAGCTATAGAAAGATCCAGGTTACAGTCTTAAGATGTTGTTTAATATAACTTATATTTATTTTTCACCTTATTCTCACATAATTAGTTTTTGCTATATATCATGTTGTTAAATAACACCCAAATAAATTATTAAAGAAATGTTACTTATTTATTTTTTGTTCCCCCACCCACTGCTAATAACGTTTATTGTGTAGATATATCAATTGTCTATCAATTATTAAAAGATATGTTAAATGCCCTATAATTAACTAATGTGAAATAAATGTTAAACTACCTTGTTTTATTTCCTCCCGAGGTGTGTATAAGACATTTTACAACCATGAACTAAGTGGCCGCTTTGGTCAGATATGTCAATTTTTACTTGTTTTACCTTATTGTCATATAATTACATTCTTTTTTTATTTTTATGTCTTAAGATGTTTTAAATAAACCATTTGTTTTACTTATACCTCAATTAGTTTGCTATATATAATGAATATTGTGTTTCAGATATGTCAATTTTTACTTGGTTTATTGCCACATATTCGCCATTAGTTTACAACTGTTTTAACATTTTTATGTCTTAAGATGAATAATAAATACATTAATATGTCAATTTTTGTTTGATTTTCACCCACATAGTTTGCTTGTTATTTTGTAACTTATTTATCTCTTAAGATGAATAATAAATACATTAATATGTAAATTTGTTTTATTTTCACCCACATTGCTATTTATCAATTTTTTTACTTGTTTTACAATTAGTTTGCAACTGTTTTAACATTTTTATGTCTTAAGATGTTGTTTAATACATTAATATGCCAATTTATATTATTTTCACATAATTACCAATTAGTTTGCTTGTTGTTTTGTTACTTGTTTATTTTTTGTTCTCCCACCCACATCGCTAATAACGTTTATTGTGTAGATATAACAATTGTCTATCAATTATTAAAAGATATGTTAAAAATGCCCTATAATCACCTATAATTGTTGTTAACTAATGTGAAATAATAAAAAGATATGTTAAACTACCTTGTTTTATTTTCCTAGGCCCCATACTTATATATGATAATTTTACTACTATGTACTAAGTGACCGCTTTGGTCTAGTGGTTTGCATTACCGACTTCTAACCCAACAATTAGGGTTCGATTCCAGGTTAACAACTTTTTTATTTCATTTTATTTAATTATTTATAATTTATTTATATTTATAATTTAATTATTTATAATTTATTTATATTTATAATTTAATATATAATTTATTTGTAATTTAATCGTCTTCGAATTGAATGATAATTAATTGGATGACGTCATCTTTGAATTAAGCTCATTGATTTGGGTGAGTTCTTAAATTTAAGCCATCGGTTTGGGTGATGACGTCAGAGAGATCATAGCCCCTGTGCCAGCACGCCCCTGAATGCGCAAGCGGCGAAGCTGCGACGATAGGTGAACGGTCGAGGAAGCTGTGGCGTGTACGTGTGTTTGTGTGGGTGTGGGTGTGTGTGTGTGTGGCGAAAGAAAGGATCTTAGGTGAAAGGAAGGGAGTGAGAGTGCTCCGTGGTAGCTGATGACGCTGTTGTTGATAACGGCTGATGGTGTTAGAAGGGCCCAGGCGCGGAAGGTGAGTGATTCTCCAGAGGATGGCGAGGAAAGACGCGACTTGTATCTCAAGAAGATAACGAATATTAATTCGTTATCGAAAGGCGCGAATACGGCGAATCAATATAAGGCGAATTTTACACTCACGACTAACTGCTTAGAAAGAAGCGGAAGTACAAGTTGCACAGGCGAGAGCTGGACGAAAATTTTGTAGAAGGAGAACGGTTTAAGAGTGTGGGAAAAATTAATCGAAAAGCGGGAATCAGGAAAAATTAAAGGCACCGCCAATCCCACCCCACAAGAGGGAGGTAAAAAAAAAGGGTGGGAAGGCGTGGGAAATATGCGGGCAATGAAATAATTTTAAAATAGCGAGGCTAAGTTAATCCCTCAAAGGGAGCCGCGACCTAACAACAGCTTTATTTCAAACATTTCTAGGGGAAAATTCATTTTACGGGTCTTTTGAGGGAGTGTAAGGTTATCATTTTCTCTAATGGGCTATTTCAGTTCAACAATGTGTTAAAGAATTCTGTCAACTAAATAATATTAATTAGAATGATATAAGTCGTCAAAATTTCCAGTTTGAGGAAGTACGACTTTATCGAATAGGCTTTTCAGTTTTCGGATTTTTGCGAGAAACTAGATTTTAATTTAGTTAGCTCTTGCGTGGTTCTTTACAGTACTCTTTCAATACTTTGTGGACTGCGTCACCTCAACTACATAAAAATAAGGACAATATAATGAACAGCTACAAAGTCCAGGTCTAAGAAAAGTTTTTTAACTGAAAATTATGAATTCCTTGGAGAAATTTTTGTGGGTGTTCAACATCAGTTTTGTTTTGTTCCATTAGTATAAACGCCCAAATACGTGGATCTTGGAGTTCCGCCTAATTCTCTGTTGCCTTATTTTTCAACAATGGAATGAAAATTCTGAATTTTTTCTTTATTGCTCACATTAATTACACAACACAGTAAATAATGTGTTAGAAATAACTTCGTAGGTATTTTTTTTGCATTTTTATTTCACAATTTGATAATTTCTAAAATACCTACGAAGTGAAAATTAGTAAAAAAATTCTAAACTAGATTTTTCATAGAAATAATTAGCTCTAAATAATTAGCCCGTCACAGTGTAGAAGTAAAGGTGTCAAATGTGGGCGCGGTTAACATAATAGTTCTAAATTTCTGATTGGCCTAAATACACCCGAATTTCACCTTTCTCTTCTACACTCTGATTGGTTAATTATTTCTTTGAAAAATCGAGTGAATTTTTTTTACTAATTTTCCTTTCGTAGGTATTTTAGAAATTATCAAATTGTGTAATAAAAATTGTTTATTTAAAAAAATATGCATAAATCAACGGACAACAACAACAGAATCAACAGAACAGAAGAGCGCTAAGAGAAAATCTTGTGAATGCTTCACAGCGACATGTCTATTGTTAATGGATAGCGTAACACATGACGTTGATAATCCTTTTTTTGGGGAATACCAATACAGACAAATCTGAACATATCCAGGCTATCCCTTAGTTCTAGTTATTACAGACTAGTGGGTTTATTTACTCAAATTATTTCTTGGAAAAGTAAACTATCAATAAAAAAAAAAAAAATTAGGAATTTTTACTTTTATTTAACTACGGTAAAGGAAATGTTGCCATGACAACAGATATTCTCAGTTGAGTTTTCACAGAAGTATTTATTACTGAAATATAATCATTATTTTGTATAGGTTTTTTTTGTTTGTTGTAAATAGTATGTTTTATGCATAATACAAAAAACGAAAAAGTCGCAGAAGTTTTGGCTTTTCGTTTGACTATATAGGATATTCATTATCTGCCAGATGGTTTGGTTAAGGCATCAATCCATTTACAGAAGTTTTTTCCAGTTTTTGTAATTTAACAAAGGAAAATGCTTTCAATGATTTTCTTTAAAATTATTCTACTAATTTTTTTAGCTTTTGTTTTATTGGTGAGGGTGAATTTTGGAAAAGCTATAACATAGGTTTCTGCTGTATGATTGTTTCAGACTTTTGTAAACATGCATATAATTAAGTATATACGGTAATATAGACGATACATTGGTAGACATCGCTTTTTTAATATCATTATAATAAAGTTTTGTTTCTTTTCATTACTTTTGGAACACACGCCATCTACGGGTAATGAGCGGGTTTTGGCGCAGTAGATCTCGGATCAACATCTGTTTTCAAATAATAATTTCAAACTAACTAAACTATATATATATATATATATAGAGAGAGAGAGAGAGTGAGGCATATAAATGTGTGTGTGTGTGTGTGTGTGTGTAATATTAATATTTATGTAAATAATGATTAGTTAGAATTTGGCTGGAGGCCCACAGAGCCTCATGTAAATATTTAAATTTATTCTACAATTCCACATATATAGCCAAGCTGGATGTTTAAATCTTTACCATTTACAAATTTTTACACTCAATGTAGCTACACTAAACTACACAATTTTCGCTTTATTTTCTTCAAAGTATATATATATATAAAATTTATATTAGAACCTAATAACAAAATGCGAGTGTTTTCTTAATAAAAAAAATGAAAAATCAACAACTTGTTACTGAAATTATTTTGATCTGACCTTTTTCTTTCTTGAATATAAATAGATCTACTCGTATATTAAACTGAGATAACGCATAACATCACTGCTAATATTACATGCCAGTTGCATTTGCAACCGGACATTGCAACAATGCTCTTAGATGTTTCAAAGAATACAATGTGATTTACAGGGTGAAAATCAAGTGATATCAATCAGTTGAGATAATAAAGAGAATTTATGCTGAGCGAATAAAGGAACTTGTCACTGCAATAGTTGCAGTTGATGAAGGGGTATTCTGAGGGCGCTTCCAATATATTCGAAGTATAACAATCATCCGAAGTATATCAGAGTAAACAAATGTGGGCTGCAAGTCTATCATATTTTACTCTCTTCACCTTATAGTTTCACTATTATACTTGTAGTCATTTACTCGCGAAATAGTTTTCATCCTTTTTCAACACTGCATTTAAAGTGTCAGGCTTGGTGGCGTAGCCTGAAAGATTATACAGAAGCGATCCCAGATCGTGAAGACCCGACTCGAGGAAAAAAAGAATTGAGAGATTTTTTATAATCTGAAAGTCGTTACACCAAAAAAAAAATTAATAATAATAAAATAATAGATCCCTCCCAAATAAAAACAAAAAGTAACCTAATTTTAAAAACTCTACAGCAAACATCAATTTTCAAATAACGCCTTGGGCCACAATAGTTATTGACAATGATATTTAATCTACTGGAACTATAATAGTACCATAATCTCAAATTTTCTGCTTAAAAATGCTTATGACTAAAATGCCCTCCTAAAATCACTTTCCTCGGAGAAATGTTTCATTACAAATGATGACTGTCTTCCTCGATATAAATGTCGTTCGTGTACCAAGATTCAAGAAAATCTTCGAAAAAGATCTGAACGAACGAAAAATAACTATAAATAACGAACAAATTGATAACAATCGAAAAGAAAATTAGTTCAGTCAAGTAGGACTTGCGATTGACGAACTTTGGCCGAAACTTTAGATTTTTTTTAAGGCTGGTTTTTAGACCCAGAATTACTGTTGATAATAATGGCATATCTATCGTAGTTTACACTAGCAACAATATTTCCTTTTAACACTTTAGTGCTCATACAAACACACATACACTTGCACAGCAAAAGTCATACACATACTTTCTGCCGTACACTCTCGCGAACACAACAAAAGAGAAAGTAAAAAAATGTATTTTCTATCCTAAATAAAATGGCATTTATTTATAATCCATAGGAATTTTTAACAAGAAGAGGAGAACAAATTTAGGTGAGCGAAATTAAGCCGGAAGTGTGGTATACACAGGAAGTATTAAGTATTTGGGGTAAAGTGGAGATATCTGTGTGTGGCTGTTTGAGTTGTGGTGACGCTGGGAATCAAGCCGACTATCGCTCACTCTACCGGATGGTTTTGAATATGTAAATACCAGATAATCCATTTAATCCGTCCGATTACACAATTCTGGACATCACTTCTCCAATAATCCTGGAATACTAATCGCTTTTAATGACCTACTCTTGAAAATTAAAAAAAAAATAATAATAGATTTAACTTAGTCGTAAAGCGATACCAATTGTTTAAAATTTAGTGTATTTTATAGAAATCGTTATGATACTGGTGACTTATAGACTTAAAGAACAAGAGTTTGAAACTCTATTAAAGAAATGAAAATGTTGATATATTATATAGGGTTCAACTTCAAATAATAGAAGGGGCTGTTCTGGTGACGAATTTGCAATCTCTCATACGCAGAAATACTAGGTTGTAGACTGGTGTGGTGTCGTATCGGTTTGTCTGTCATGGTCTTATCATGAGGATGAGTAAGGGAAGACGGCCGCAAAGAGAAATGCTCCAATTTAGGATGGCTGAGTGAAGACGTTGCTGGAGTACATCATGGATGGCGTGACAAGAAGGGACTGATGACTAGAAATCTGCGTGGAAAAGTCTGGGCTCCGGGAAATCTAGATGGTGTCAGCTTAATGAAATCTGATTGTTTTTTTTTCAATCAGAAACGTATGATTTGATTTTGTGCTAAATTTGAAAATGATGAGTTTATTAACTGGTTTAACAAGTTTTTAGCATCTAATTGTTGAAAAAAAAAAAATTGTAGAAAGCTCTAGCGCTCTATACTGCCTCCCCAAGGCTACCAAGCCCTTATGCAAATTGTACATTTTTTCCCCATAAAATGTTTATCAAAACATTAATTGTCATAAATTAAACAAATAGCAATGTAAGTAATTAATAGTAAAAAGAAATACTATGGTTATATTCACATAAAAAGAAACAACCTTCCGTAGAAAATAAATGAAAATCCAAACACATTTTAGGAGTTAATTTTAGGAACTGAAAATAAGGCTGATTAGGTGCGAAAATAGGTTATATAAGAAAAGTGAGTGGAAATACAGATAGATCGGTGGGAACCTAAGCAGAGAGAGAAAGAGGTTGGCTGAAAAAGGGCACTTGAGGAGGAGAAGGGGAATAGTGTGCGAAGCCGAGGCCGCAACTCTCTGGAAGGGATGTGGTGTAAACTAGTTGGTTGCCAGGAAATGAGAATTAGAAGAGAGGAAACTCGTGCTCTGGATACACAACCAATAGGATTAAATCAATCAGAAAACGTTACACATAAAACTATACCTCCATACATACAAACAACCAACGATGCTGCTGCAATCTTCCATTTCACACTTTTTCAATGAGTGTTTTCACAATTAACCCTATTTTCAAAGGTACGTGAATTTGCTATTTTTATTTATTTATTTTCTTTTCATTTGACTAGTATTATCAGCTAATATATATAGCCGTACATCTAAACGAAAGGGTTTTAATTTTCGAACTGTTATATTTCTTTCTTTCCCGTTGGTTTTAATATTTAAAAAAATAGCTGTTTGCTTTTCGCCTGTTGCAAAGGGGGGAAATTAAGAAGTTTTTTCTTTTCTATTTGAGATTTTTTAATGTCCTCGACGTTTCGGCGATTATCAAAAGAAATAAATAAATATAAATTAAAACACGCTCATGTTAGCAGTGTTGGCACTGTAGCAATATGACTAGGGTACTAATGATGGTATCAAATTTTTTATATTTAATCGGTAATTCAATATGTTCATTTAAAATAAAATTTTGCCAAACACTACCCCCATCCCTATACCACAGCTTAATTTCTCCTGAAGTTGCCATTTGAGGTACCATGGTCTGTTATGGAAAACAGATGTGAGGTGGTGAAGTTTTTGAAGAGGTGGAAAAAGTTCAAACATATTTCATAAAGAAATTGTTTAGGTTACCTTTAAACACTCCAAACGGCAGAAATACCCATTTTCTATACTCCCTAAAACTTCATTTCTCCTTTGTAACGAATATATTTCTGTACAGTTCTAAAAACAGGATATCTATATATTGGAATTAAAAAGGTTAATCATAAAAGTTATTAGTTTAAAAAGAAACTTTTGACATGAAATTAGACGAGCACACTTTGTAATATGGCAAGCCCAAACCAACGATTTGTTAGCCTCCATAATAAGCAGCCAATAGTTCAACTATCATCACAATTATAGCCACTTAAATTTTAATGCTACTATATATTAGGAAATTGGATTTATCATCAATGAGTAGAATTTTCAATTGTTAAATCTAAATTATAAGCCGTGGATAGCTAATAAATGTTATAAATATTGGCTGGGTAATCTTGACAAGGAGGAGCACATTTTCCATTTTGTGGCTGAATACCCTCCACTCGGGGAGCAAACAGTGCGTTTGTTTAATAAACATATTTTTAATTTAGAAGGATACTTACTCAATGGAACTACTTGGTAGTGTTTGATCGTTTCACAGGGCAGGCTTTGTATTATAGAAATATAATACAAATCCAATGACGTTAGCTTTTAATTTTAAATGCCAGCTGTATTTTTTGTTTTCGTTTTTTGTCTTCTGTAAATTTATTTATATTTATAGTATATTAAAAGTTTAATTACTTAATTTTTTGTTCTCTTCTAATTATTCTATTAATTTTAAATGTGATTAAATTTATAGTTTTATCATCAAATTTTTGCATTATTTTATTTTTTATTTCCCTCATTTTCCTTTAGCCTACTGCTCTCACCGCTATCCACATTAAATAGGCCTAATTTACAAATTTAATAAACGATAAAAACATTTTTAGACCGACAATATCGATAATTTTGAATTAACGATTATTACATCATGGCACGGCTTGGGTAATCCCTTGTACATAATAGTATAGTTAGTCCCTGTTTTTATAGGCTAAACTTACTCTAACAACACTGAAATTACAAAAAAAAATTATTTTTATTAATAAAATATACATTTTATATATAAGTATACACATATATAAATGTTTACATTTTTATAATACTGTAATCAGCGTAGCTAGAAATACATTTATTATAAAAAAGAAAGTAAACAAAGTATCAATTTAATTATATATAATTAATGTAACATGATCCACGTGATTTATCTTAGTTAACGAGGGAAAAAATTAATTAATTCAATGGTTATTTATGGGAGTTTAGAGTTTTAAATTTTTAGTGACGTGTCTAAATGGCCAAAATAGCATCATTTTGGTTAATTAATAATACTTCAATCCTCCTCGCATGCATATTTAATAATTATAATAATTAACGAGACGTTTAGTAAAAAAAACAAAAAACTTTATTTTAACATAAAAATGCACTTAATTTATTAAGAAAAACAGAGGTGGAGCTGTGTTTGTATATATATATATATATATATATATATATTTATATCTTAGATTGTTATAATTTATTTTAATATTTTAATGCTGCTGGCTGATATTAATTTGGCCGGCCGTGGATGGTTACTGGGGGAACTTACCTTACTATCATTTTTAGGTCAATAATTTTTCACAACTATTTATGGTTTCTATGCACGCAACTTTTTAAAAATTAGCTACATATTTATTATTTTTCCATACAATAATTACAGGGAACCATACCATTCGTAAGGCCGCTCTATCAGATCTGGATTCTAAGAATACCGAGTGTTGACGTGAATTGTGCAAAGATTAAAAAATTCCATCATAAAAAAAATCGTGCGAATCATAGATTTTTCTCTCGCTGCGATTATTTACAATTCTAAATGACAAATCTGGATCAAAATTGGCATTTTAAATAGGTAAAAAACACTTTATAGAGGGGCTTAACATTACAGATTTCTTTAAGAATGTTTTCAATAAAAAATGATATGACTGGATGTGTTTAGATAGTCTGCTATATTTAAAGAAAATCATTGGAACTGTTTCTGGGAAAATCGAGAAAACCTGAAAAACCAGTCAGTGAACCGGCGAAGCCATCTGACTGTATTTGACTAAATCTTCGTACATACGAAGTTTTACATACAGTCACATGACTGTATGTTTAAAAGAAATACTCCTATCCAGTTTAAGGTGCCTCCATTTTTCATTTCTGAGATTTTTGGTACATACATACGCTGTCACACTCTGTTTCACACACTCACACACACACACACACACACACACAATATATGACACACAAAATAATAAACAAATAAAAAAGGTAGTTAATATTGTATCTATAATAGCTACTGTTTTAAATCAAGTTAGTTAATGTGAATTTCCATCATTAATTTGTGTTGTCGTATATCCGCACTTTAATATTTCGTACTACTTTTTACATAAGTGTAAATAATTTAAATGTTTTCATGTAACAGCCATGTTCATAATATGTAATTTTGTCCGCATAAATATGTATTTTAGTTTAAATGTAAGCTGTAATGTGCATTTATACATGTATTAATATTTTGTAAATTTCATGTAGTGCTCAAATGAGCGGAGCATGATGATAATAAAGATATTTAAAAAAAAAAAAAAACCACACACACCATATATTCACAACACATTCGAATAAGGCAATGCTCAAATTCCTATTTAAACATCACAAAGTTCTGCTAATATAAATTGTTAAATCACATTTAATTATTCTCAGAGTGGTTAATTAGATAATGAAAACATGCAAATGATAATTTAGTATAGAGAAGTAAAGATTTATCACGAAGTGAAAGACCATCAGCTCAGATTTAGAATCAATTTTGGCAGTAATGTTTCAGGTATTCAAGAAAATAATTGAAAAAGTTGTATAGAAGTGAAAGAGTCATTACTCTGTAGTGGAAGGACAAAATCGAAAAATAATAGTTTAAAGTTTCTGAATATTTTGTAGTATCCAAAGTTGTATTTTTGTTAATATTTTATAATTATTTTAGTGCTGTGAATTTACCTTCAAAAAGTGTGTATTTTACTGTCAGGTACTGTAAATTGGGATCATTAAACAAAGGCACAAAAACCCGTTAGGGTAACTCCTTTGTATAAGAGAATTCCCCCGCGAGAGAGAGAGCAATTCCAAAGAAGAGAGTCTAATATTAGCTTTAAAAGAGTAAAGAGTACAGTCTTAACTCAGCCTTTAAACCATACGGTCGTAATTCTACTTCCAAAGCCAGAACACTTCAGGAATCGCTCTCTTAGTATCAGTGCCAGTTATAAGTTAAAACATAAGAGTTTAGCATCTAATCTAGATTAATTAATTGATTTATACTTAATCGCTGTGATATTATAAAGCTATTTAAATTCAGTTAGAAAATATATTTATTCCATAATCTACCAGTGCGTTCTTAATTATTCTCACATTCTATCTATCTCAAACATAATACAAGCCCTTTTAGGAAAACGCTCGTGCTACACACTACCACTACTACCTACACACAACCACACCATATCATTACAACTCATTCATCCTGCAGACCGATTTTCAATTTAGAGACAATCCTCCCTTAATTGTATCCAAAGGGGGCATCAAATTTGAAAATTGCCTGCGTTCTCCCTTACTCCTGGCAAGAGGAAGTGTCGCAATCTTGTTCAATTTTCAATACTAAGTTTTCACATAACAATTCACTTTTGGTTTTGAGAACCCACTGAAAACAAAATAAGTGTTTTTGACGAATAGTCTGAATATGTGTGTGAGTGTGTATGTGTAACTGTAGAAAATCATGGGTTTATAACTTGATACCCAACTTTAAAAAATATTTTCAAGATTTAATATGAAAGTTTCGATCAAAATCCGTCAACAAGAAGTGCAACTTTTTGAATGATTTTTGTTTTTGCTGAATTTTCTCAAAAAAAAAAAAAGGTTTTTTAAACTTTTAATATTAATTACACATACATACATATATATATATATATATAGTCTAATCACTTTTAGAAAATGTAATTTATTGGAGGGTTCTGGTGGAGCGGAGACCTCACACTCTCCTCCATATTGCTATTTCAGATTAGGGTACGGTTCTATTGAGTACATAACTCAGAAGAGAATTAAATTTGAAGAATATAGATCAAGTGGAAGTGCAACTGTACACAATAGGTTTTCCAGTTTTTCACGATTTACTGAAAAGCGGTGAGGCATTTTCTTTAAATTTTCATTACTATTTGAAATGTTTCTCCAGGAAATTGATTTTTAAGGGTTCTGCTAATTTCCGAGTGCCAAGCTTTCAGTTAAGTTCTGAAGCACTTCAAGGAATATACGGTTTTCTCACCTTATGATATTAAAGTATATTCAAAGCTAAATCCAGAATTTGGAATTTGAAGACAATCGTTTAAATGAAGTGCTAATTTACATAATAGATGTGTAAATTTTTTTTTAGCATTTTCTAGAAAACGGTTCCCAATATTTTCTAGAATGAAAACTCCAGAACCACAATATAAAGCTCACACTTATATTCCAAACATTTTTCCAAAAAATTAAATTTTGGAGAGAATCTGGTATATTTGTGCTTTATGCTTATTAAACTGCCGTTATTTGTAGGAGACTGACAGAGGACGCTGCCTTACAATGTGGTCACATTTTGGTAGAACTTATGCCTACAACCTAACAATTTAAATCCCCAAGGATTCACCATCCTGCATGGTGATGCCTTAATGCAAGGCCAGTTTATGTAAACATTCTTATTATGAAGAAAATCTGTCGGTTGAAATTGTGTGAGTGTTTTACAATAGATAATTTTTTTTTTTTAGGTAACATGTACCATCTGGCCAACAAGAAATCCTTCAACAAATAGTAATGTAAATTATTTAATCAAGGTAACAGCTGGCAAAAATTTAGTAAAAATAAGAGAGAGACAACACCTAGCTGGATGGAAATAAGTATGAATTTTGTTTTGGGTGTAACATTTCCAACTTTCCTCACTAGCTTGTTTTCCCGGCTGATGTGTGAATGCTTTGTATATTGTTTGTATTGTGTGAATGGGGGTTGAGGCGAGAGGCAGAGTGGAAGAGAGCGCCCTGTGAATATAGAGGCTTTTAACAGACCAGCCCTCTCTGCGCTTCTCTCCTCTCTACAATCGACCGCACAAATCCAGAAACACACACAGTTCGCAAGAGGGTGGCGTTCGAAAAGAATCCGCTAGGACAATGTATCTCCATGGGGGTGAGGGATAAGGAGACAAAGAAAGGAGTGTGTGGCTGGTTGAACCGAAACAGAGGATTGTGAGAGTGAGTCTAGCAAGGACTGATAACGGATATTCTAATAACAAATTTCATATGAATCTCTGCAACGTAAATAATTAGTAAAATTGCAATATATCATCTACCTTTTTTTGGTGAAACTGTCCCAACAATAATGTAAAATAAAGTAGGATAATACAGAAAAAAAAAAAATAGAGAAAGTAAAAATCTGGTGAGAAATACACGACAGTTTTGACATAAATTTTCATATTAGTTGGTATTGCTGCCATTAACGTCACAACCTTCCAGAACTCCAAAATAAAGATTTCCGGAAAAGTGTTTCAAATAATAGGTTATTAAATGTGTGGGTGTCTGTTCATACCAAGTTTATTAAATCTTGACAGCCGTAAATCTGAAAAACTGGAAATATACATTCTGTAAAATTGCATTACCGGTTTAATCCAAATCCAAAACCTTCCTGCGAATCCCATGGTGGTACCAAAATGGAATGAGAAATTTGAGGATTACGCGATTTTTCGTCCCTGAGATATTCGTTCAAGTAATCTTATTTAAACTGAACATTTAGCTAAAACCTTTTTTCCATATTCAGACCATCTAGAATATGTAATGCTGGGTGAATAGCCTATTTCAAATATTTGACACCTTTCGCAGTACTTCCTGTTTTAAAGTAGTAGAGATAGTTACAAGTTCAGATGTTTTCCAGAAGTATGGACTCAATCATCTGCTGAATCTGCACTATTTCTTCACTTAAATGCAAAGTCCATTGCCGCTGTTATTTTTTCAGCAGTTCAGAGATCTAACCGGAACAATCAAAGAAGGCATTAATAAAACTTCCCGTTTATTTATAAACATTTAAACATGTGGGGAACCTAATTTCAAGATCTGAATTGAAGTGTTCTAGGACGAAATATTTTTTTTAAGATTTGCGTTTTCTTTCATCTTGAAAGATAATCTACCAAGTCACCAACTATTTAGATTTTTAAGCATACGACAAAAGCTAATAACTGATAAAGGCTCCAATGTTCCTGCTGAACTAATACAATCCCAAACACATAGTTCCTTAGGCGTAACGTTTCATCAAAAACTGTAAATGTATCCTCACTCTTAAGTTCTAGGATTCTGTTTGTGATTTTATAGATATGCAATTCTAAAACTAAATCAAATTTAGTTCTACATCAGACCGTGTATTGAAGTAAGAAATTTTCTTTATTTTAAATCTGGTGTGAAACATTCACACGACTTTCATTGACTCTTCCGAGATATTTATAATTCACTTAGTTCTAATTGACGAATTTCCCTAAAAGATGGAATTTTGGCTGAATGTTTGGTTCCTTCAATGTTATTCAGACAATGTTGAACTTACTCTGTCACAATCGGGCATTTTTGAGGGAAACAGGTTCCTCAAATTCCTACTAAAATCAATAATCTGATAGAGAAGTTTCAAACAGAAGTGATAGCTCTACATATATAGAATTAATATACCAGGACATCTGTTGTTGTCTTCATGGAGGAAAATCATGGTCTTGTGGTACTTCCGGACTCATGGGGTATATTTCCGGTAAAAACTAACAATAACATAAGAATGTAAAGTAAGTTTAATATCCGCCACGATCACGACATCATATCGTTAGTTTCGCTTTCATTAAAGCCGCATGAAACCAATTAAATATTACTTTATTTTATTGATTTTTCATAATTTTTAAAGATTAAAAGACGAGGAAGGTAATCTGCCAAGAGACCTATCATTAAAGTGTTTGTTCTTGTTCACTAGGTAGAACTTTGAAGCAGGGAGAGAGAGTGAGAGAAAGAAAGCAGACAAAACAAGTGAACTGACTAGCAAGCAAGCTCTTCAGGAGAGTGAAGTAAGACAACATACTGCGAACAGCACAAAGAAGGAGATGATAGGATATGTCTACACAACGAGGAAGATGTTCCCGCCAACGCGGTAAAGATAAAGTTGTCAGATTGTTGTTTGTTTGTAGATATGATGTATGTATGTATTTGAATGGTCTGACGATAGTATGTGTGTATTCAGAGTATGTTTGTTCCCACCTATTCCACTTGTAAAGCCATTTCCACATAAATCTGCCCGAGGGGTTTCCATTATTCTCTCCTACCTTTGTCTTCACCATATGAGTGTGCTGTACCATACATGTTAATAAATGTACACAGACAGACAGCCAGTTCCTCTCTCTTGCTCCAACCAAGTTACAGACATCTTCCGTAGTCTACACTACTAACTTGCCACCAGCGCTCTCCATTGACGTTTGCTCAAACCATCCTCAACACTATCCCAAACTACTAAACTAATATTCAATCTCGTGTTGACACCATATCTATTTACATATTGTTGTGTAAACTTTGCTAAAGTTCTTTAATATGTTCCTAATAAGTCAAGGACCATCAAGCAGGTATTTGTTAATTTATCTATTAGCTATTTATTAATTCAATCTCTGCCTTACTAATTCAGTCTTTTCGAATGTCGGGCCAGAAAGGAAAGATTTCATGCAGATGATGCTTATACAGATATAATATTTATATGTCAAAGTCGCCGCATAAACAAGAAAAGATCTCATCGGAATAATTAGAGTAACTCAGAACTCTTGTAGAAATCCAGTAAATACTAGATCTTATATCTGGCTGCTTTGTATCCTATCTTAAATTATAGCGCATTTTTTTTGTTACTTTTTTAAAACATCAAGATCTAATGTCTTCATAGAAATTATCACAGGACAAAATCAACATACATATGTTGTATGGAAAAGTGTTCGTACAGCTTAACATCGTAGAAGTCTGTGCCTGGATGGCTATATGTTTTTATTTGTAAATATCTGGTAAATACAAGGCTTTACAAGGAAAAAGGACAAACCACAATGCCAAGCTAGATACAAACTGCCCCACTATTCACCAAGTCGTATAATTTCTTAAAATAGTTTTAAACTGATTGTGCAGTTCAAGTTTGTGATATCATAATGATTCTCAAGACATCCTGAAGATAGGCGAACGACCGAAAATGAAGTGACGATATCATAAAATGAAGCAAGCTATCACGAAAAAATCTGTGATGAGTGTTCTAGGGAAGGTGTTTGGCGTCAAAAAGGTGGATGGATGTGTCGTATCTGAACACAGAATTGTGTGAACTGAAACGACTTGCAACAATAGCAACCACACATAAGTTACAGACAAGCCGCTATGTGGTGCCTAAGTCATGTGGAAAGGATAGAGGAAGGGCGACTTCAGAAAAGACATTCATATGCTAAGGGAAACTAGAATGAAATGCAGATCTATAAACGGATGACTAGACAATAACCGGGAAAAAGATACCGTTTAGGAGTAAGAGATGTTGAATAGTAGAACCGGCACAGCCATTTGGCTAAATACCTTGAGGAGACATTTTTATATGCAGACCAGTATGACAAAAAAGGAAAAGGAGGATGGAATATTCTTATCCTTGGCCAATACGTCAAGGGACGTCTTAACCAAACAAATATTGAAAAATAAAATCCGTAATAAAAAGAAAGAATGAATGTCAAATTTTTAATTATGTTAAAATGTAATTCAATTGATTTGTTTACAGATAATCAAAATAAAATGAAATAATATAGGAAATGGAGCAACAATGGATGCAATATTAATGAAAAATAAAAAATAATTAAAAAAGGGCAGAAAAACCTGACTATTTACTTAGTACATTGCTCAAGTAATGCGCTGATTTTAATATTGCATATGAGTCTGTTTGATAATGTAGACTATTTTTGATAGTTTACAAGAGCTAAAACTTAGTGTTGAGTAATATTAATACCCTCCCTACAGATAGGTGACCTAGAACTTCTCCAGCTTCCTTGCCATTCTATCGGGCGTTCCAGCCCAACAAAACAGAATTATACCCGCAATAAACAGATACTTCAAGGGGATGGAGATATTTTGTTGATACATACACACACACACACACACACACACAACAAACAAATTTTCTTCGTATTCTGGAAAAACTTGTATTTTTATTCAAGGAAAAATTGTTTACGATGGCCATACTTACTGCTTCAGCAGTGAGCAAAACTAATTATTGGATTTCAACTTTAAGCCGATCTGCTGATTTTGCTCTGGAAGAGAATGTAAACTGACAGTATTATAGGAAATAATGATTACGGAGACTAAGGGCATCAGACCTGTGATATTGACTGCTGCATACTGAGAAAGTGTAATCAAGGATGATTACTACTAATAATGCGCCTTCATGTATTTAGCAATGATTGCAATAAAATATTAATAGCAGGAAGGAGAGAGATAAAATCAAGATTCACTCGGGTATCTCCTCCTACATGCGCTAATAAAAATATATTCAAGAACCGTTAAGAAAGCGCAACCATCTGGAAGCAGATAAACACACATGTGAACTTGTCAATCAAATCAATTACATCAAATAAATCCAAACATATAAATGCAATATTTCACTGAGATGGAATATAAATTTGGTTAAATACCACAAAGAAAGGTTGACATCAATTTTCACTTTTCTATTTGGGAGGGTGAGATAGTGCCTCATCCATTTATCATGAATGATAGGTTGTCTGTTTGAAGCCTGCTCTAGAAGTGGGGGGGGGGGCACATTTTGGACACCAGCCTTCACCAAATTTCCATCAGCACTTAATTTTTTTTTTTTAATGTCCATCAAGTTTCATGTTAAATTATTATTAAGTTCACGATTTTTATCTTCAACTTGATTTTTACTGGTACCATAAACTTCTTTTGCTACATTCCTCAAACGTCAATTGACAAATTTTTGTCATTCTTGGAATTTGGAGGACACATTTAGTAGTTTTCTTTTACTTGGCTCATGACAGTCCGCGAAGAATCGTGACTTCAAAAAGTCTTTTTCATTTCTCGCTCTCTATTGTAATGCTTCCCCTCCTTCTTTTATCAAATCCAGCCAGAGTCAGGTGTATTTCTTGTATTTTAATCCATCCAAATTGAATAAATGCAAATTTTTTGAGGAATCCTAGAATCTTCAACAATTTTTAAATGCCTTAACCATTCTACTTTTTATCCATGTCCTTAACCTTCCTCTTTCTATCCATTCCTTAAATCCAGCTGCTACTTAAATTCTCTCAGCTGGCTACTTTTCCTCCACTCACTCTTTCTCTTATGGAACCAAATATCTTCCGTAAGAACTTCCTTTTCCAACAATTTAACAGGATCTCTTCTTCTAACTGTTCACTTCAGTTCGCACAAATAATTTAGATTTTTCAAAAAAATTCAAGATTACGCTGCTTTTATATAGATTGATAGTAAACGTACAACATTGAAATGGCACTTAACAGAGCAACTAACACTAAAGACCCCCCTCCAGAATCACACTAAAATTTATTTTCCCGAAAAATTTTTCAAATTGAGATGATAGGCCTATTTATGACTTGCTGTACATCAACCAAGTTTATGAAATTGTAGGACGCGTTTTGTGAAAAAATCAACAAAATGAAAAAAATTAGTTTCAGATAAACTGAATGAGCTTTACAGAAGAAGACGATTTGACAGACCCTTGACTTACTTTGCGAAATACAATTTCCTATTTTGGAAACCTCATTTCCAAAAATGCTCTATTTTTTTTAAAACATTAAGGGAATTAAAATAAAAATTAAGACCAAATCTGACGAACCTTTATCAAATTTTCCTGTCAGTGGTTTTTGCTTTAAATCGGTACCAAAATAAAATCATGATGCAACATAAATTCTGACTAAACTGCAGTTATTTCTGAGCAGACAGCATTTTATTTATTTCCTTGTATATTTGATTCTTTTCACTTTCTCCTAACTCCTGGTAAGAGGAAGTGAAAATTGCGTTCATGACACATTTTCAAAAAGAGCATTTCCCACGGAAATACATGTTTTGGGGTTTTCTGGAGCAGGAAAAGTGATCCTTACTAATTGGTTGTGTGTATGTGTGTGTTTGTGTATGTGTGTGTGTGTGAGTGTGTGTGTGCGCGTCAGTATCACCAATGAAACGGAAAAATTACAGGAAATTGAAACTTGATAGTTTTTAGCTAAATTCAATGAACCATGAACAAATATACTGAGTGGGTTTTTCTCAATTTTCCCAAAAATGGCTCCAACATTTTCCTTTAAACTTGCTATATCAACTGTATATATAATCAAGTTCTATAATTTTAGTTGCAAGAATTTCCCGAGAAAATTCAATTTAAAAGGATTTTCTGGGCGCTTTGATGTTTGGCTTTCCTATAATGTCCCATTTATTCATAATGTAGGGTCCATCAGCTGCATTAATAATGATTAATTAAATGGCTTTAAAAAATTCGTAGTTTGGAAACAATCGACCAACCGGAAGGAAGGCTTAATTTTATCGAAAACAATTTCTTAACGTGGTCATTCCAACTTCACATATATAAACTACAACCTGTATTTGAAATATATTGTAAGGAAGATTCACTATTAAGTTGGTTAGTTGGTGAATTAGACGGTCTCAACTCTGATACTCTGATAGTCATTTCTGTGACACCACCATCTGTAGGTGTTCACTGCAACTAAATATTCTTCTAGTAAAAAAAAAAAAAAAAAAAAAAAAAAAAAAAAAAAAAAAAAAACCAAATTTAAAACGCGGTAAGAACAGCAATTGTGAATGTTTAGTATCAGTTTGTGAATTTTCGTCCTCCATTTTTCTATTTTCTTTAAAAAAGAAAAAGACGCAATGAACTGTAACATTAAGCTAACAGTACAATCTGTTTGTACCTGAAATAAACTAGAAAGCCACTATAAGTTTCACATATTATAATTTCAAAAATCTGCACAATAAATCATGAAATCAATTAGAAAATAGTGGTGGGAGGTAGACTGATACAATATAATGATTAATTCATTGCAAAATTAGTTGCCACATGCCACAGTGTGCTGATAAGACCAGTATTCAGCCAGCTGGTGGGGATATGGAGAGCAAGCGCTTGTGCGACATTATTTCTCTTTCAGTATTGATATTGTCATAAATTTTCATGAGACAATGTGCAGTGTGCATTATTAAATTTTACTGTTGGAGAACACGAAATTGATTATCTTAGGTATTAATCAAATATGTTGCCAGATTAACTGATTATTTTCCAACATTGATCTACTGCTTCAAATAACTGCTCAAAATTAAATCTATTCTTTGGATTCATACAGAATGAACCGGGAGATTCGGCCCAATAGACTTTTCAACTTCACATGCAATGGGTTGCAGTCCTGCTGGTTAGCGCATTCATTTTGGTCTAATGGTGGTCGATGATTCATCACCCATTTTCGCCAAATAGAATTGTGCTGGTACCATACTAGAGTTGCCCTAATCAGTTGGCAATGGTTTCTGATCAATAACAGACCTTATGTATTTTTGACTTTCATCCTGTTTTGACACTATTTCTCTTCTCTAGAAGTTGCCGGTGATTGAGGTTGTTTATGATGGAGTTAAAAGAGTACAGATTTAAATAACGTATTTATTGGAGCGGTAGAGAATGCTGGTGGTAAAGAAGAGCGCCATGTATCGAGTTCTGAACAAACTATCAAGTCCAAACAAATGGCGACTGAAACTACAACCGTACTGATAATCCCTAGTGAACCATGTAATGTATTTAGATAAATTTAATGAAATTTTATAAAACTAACAGTATCCTAAAGTCTGAAATTGTGTCCATTATAGAAGTATATGCTTCAGTGCCTTAACCAGTTTCGTATTTTCCACCGTTGTCAGAGTCTGGTTCAAAAAGTGTGTAAAGACGATGGTTTCCGCTTTTAAAATTTTGTCACACTTTGTCGGCATAGTGCGAGACAGAAACTATAAAAGTGGAAGTGGACGAACCTACTCAAACTTGATGAACCATATTCTGAAATGGAAAAAAAAAATAAAAATGGAACCATAGTCAGAAATATGGAAAAAAGTGCGCCTCGAGGACCTGTGGGTCATGTGGCGCGATACCAAAAGTACCATTTTCATCTTATCTCTCCCAATAATTCCTCTCGTTCTCCATTTATCTATCTTTTCCGAGGCCTGCCTCTTCTTCTATTTACAGGTGTTTCTTGAAGCTATATAGTGGAGGACTCTTATCGGCTATTCATCTTACGTATTCATTTCTAACCTGGCCCATCAGAGGAATACTATAAAACCTTCTTTAGTAATCCATCATAGGGAGATCAGTGGCTTTTTGCAGAGTAAAGCATCAGTGAGCTACCATATTACTGGAATACCATAATTACAGCGCCAGACTTTTCACCAAAGAATAATAAATTCCTGGAACCATCTCTTTCCATTGCATTTCAGAGGGCGTCCTGAGTTTAGCATTCCCATCAATTTCCTGCCCAAATTTATTTTAATGTCTTTGTCTTCATAGGTTTCTCCATTTAGTGAAGCAAAGGAGTAGTACTGCCTTACTCTTCTGTACTTAATTACTCCGCAAACTATCATATAAATATGGTTGTCTGCACTATTTGCAATTCCACCATATCGAGGGATGATAAAAAGACCCTCACATGCTCAAACATATCATGCAAAGCTATTTACCACAGCAAGTGCTGTAAATTCGATGGTAAGGATGTAGAGTCCCTGAAGGTTCTTAACAAAGCGTGGATATGCCCAAGTTGTGAGAGAGCAAAGAAGAATATCCTCCCCAGCGAGAGACCTGCCATGCCTCTCAAATCTCCCTCTCAGTTGGTAGTTTCTGGGATTGATGGAACTCAAAGTGTATGGGATGCTCTACTAACCCTAACTAAGGAATTTAGAGAATTTAGATCGACTTTCCCTTCTGCTGAGACGTTGTAAGTCCATGCAAGAAAGTTTGAATAAGCAGGCAGACCTCACTTTTGCTCATTTAGAGCAAATGAAAAAGATGGAGAACCTTATGGAGTTACAAGGTAGAAAAATAGAAGAGCTTTCTTTAGAGAACAGTACGCTAAAGAACCGATTGAGAAGCCTTGAAAAAAGAGTAAAGGACTCCGAACAAGGACTTCTGAGAAACACGATAGAGATTAGGGGGATTCCTGCTAAATCTGATGAAGTGCCTGCTACTGTTGTGATGAGCGTTTGTGCTGGCCTGGGTCTAAAGATTCTCGCCGACGACTTGGACCACGCCATTAGACTCAAGCCTAGGCAAGATGAAACTCCAGGTCCACTCATCGCCCGGTTTATCCGGCAGTCCGTAGCAGAGGAGGTGATCCGCCTTAGGAAGGTGAAGAGGGACTTCTCCACTCGTCATCTGGGCTGGGCGGACAGTGACTCCAGGATCTACGTGGCTGAAGCCATGTGCCCAACCAACAAACATCTCTACTGGCTGGCACGTCAGAAGAAAGTAGCCAATAAACTCAAGTACCTATGGTTCAGTGGCGGCCGGGTCAAGTGCCGTAAGGAGGATGGTCATCCGGCTGTTATTATTGACAGTCCGGATGACCTCGACTTGTTTCTCTGACGTACTCCTACTGGTCTCCACCCCTGTTTCTCCTCTCGAGTCTTCTATTTTTATGTATTTTTAAAGCTTCATTTTTACTTATTTTCAAAGTTTAATTTTTATTTATTTCTAAAGTTTCATTTTCGTTTATTTTCAAAGTTTCATTTTTATTTATTTTTAAAGTTTAATTTTTACTTAATTTTAAAGTTTCTATTGTTTATTAATAATTTTACCTCGTCTTTCGGGGAAAATATTTCTTTATTTTTTTTATTATTCATAATTTATATTAATTTTCCTTCAGTTTCCACATATCATTTTTATTTATCATCGAGGAACTGTCTTAACTTATTCAACCGAGTCTATTGTTGTGAATACTGTTATTTTTGTAAGCATTGTCATTTTTGTAAGTACTGCTATATTTGTAAAGACTTATATGTAATTGTAAAGATTATACTTAGAATGTACATTCCTTCCACTCCCTCGTCCCATTTCCTTATTCCTATTCTTTTCTCCTTCTTCATGAGTCCAGTTTTCCTTACTTTCCCTCATGAGTAATGTCCTGATATCCTGTCACGTTAATGCCCAATCCCTTCTTGCCCACTATGACGAATTCCTCCTTTATTTCCTCGATAATTTTTATCATGTCATAGCAGTTTCTGAATCCTGGCTCAAACCCTTTATCCCTTCCTCTCGTGTCTCCCTTCCGAACTATACCCTCTGGCGACATGACAGAGAAGACAGAACCGGAGGAGGTGTCTGCCTCTTTGTTCATGATAGCTTGAAGTCCAAACTCCTCTTCTATTCTCCATCCTCCGATCTTCCTCACCTTGAATATATTTTTGTAGAGATATCTACCCCCTCATCACCACTCCTTTTCTCTGTCGTATATCGTCCACCCCGTGTGCCCTTTGACCAGTCCTTCCTTTACCAGTTAGTCCCCCGTTATTCCCACATAATCCTTACTGGTGACTTCAATACCAATCTCCTTGCTGAGTCTTCAGATGTGTCCTACCTCACAGACCTCGTCTATTGCCTCAATCTTTTTGTAGTACCCTACTCTCCTACCCATCATACCCATTCTTCCGACACCTGGCTTGATCTTTTCATTTTGGATTCCCAAGAAAAACTCCTAGCCTCCTCTCAGCATCCAGTTCCCTTCCTATCATCTCATGATCTTATCCACATCACCTTCGACCTACCTATCCCTATTATCACACCCAAAATCTGTACTTTTCGCAATCTCGATTCCCTTTCCTTTGAAAAATTAAAACCTGACCTAGAAAACTTCCCTTACGACACAATTTTTTCTTCTAATTCCATAGACCCTATGGTACACCTCCTTACAAATTACCTTCACTTCCTTCTCGAGTCCCATGCTCCACTTCATACCCGTCGTTTCCGCCGCCCTCCTGCTCCCTGGCTCACACCTGACCTTAAATCCCTGATAAAAAGACGAGAAGCAGCCAGACGGAAATACAGACAGACCCGCCTTACCTGCGATTACAGCTCCTACAAACACTTACGCAATCTTACTCAGTCCTCCATTCGTCGAGCTAAGTCTCTCTTCATCCACCAATCCCTTTGCAATGCTCCCGATTCTAAAGCTAAATGGTCCATCCTTCGTAAACTTTCTCTTTGTAAATCAAACCGTTTGTGTTCCATTTCCCTGTCTGCTGATGTTCTAAATACTCACTTTGTATCCTCTTCTTCCCTAGTTCCACCCAACCCCCTCCCACTTCCCATGCGTCCTTTTAATTCCAACAATTTGTTTTTCTCCTACATAACTCCGGAAGATCTCCTACCTGCAGTACTTAAATCCCGAACAAATGACCATGGACCTGACAACGTTCCTGTTAAACTAATTAAATCCTGTCTCTCTGCAATCCTGCCCGTCCTTCTTCACATTTACAATTTCTCCCTCCAAAATTCTGTCTTTCCCTCTCAATGGAAAACTGCCTTAGTCCGCCCACTCAGTAAAACCACAAACCCATGCTCTCCCAACGATTTTCGTCCCATTTCCCTTCTATCCAATCTTTCCAAACCTTTAGAACGTTTAGTACAGTCCCAATTATCCAACTACCTTGAACAGAATCACCTGCTTAACCCACTTCAATCTGGCTTCCGCCCCGGGTACTCGACTCAATCAGCTCTCCTAAAAATCACCCATGACTTACAAATCGCCATAGACAACCAACAACTCACTATTCTAGTTCTCTTAGACTTCTCAAAAGCATTTGATACTGTTGACCACCAAATTCTTCTCACTAAACTCCAGTCCCTCTCTCTGTCCAACAGCGCCATCCGTTGGTTCCAATCCTTTCTATCCAACCGATCCCAGTATGTAGTTATCCCAGGTAGCGAACCTTCTAATCCCTTTCCTCTTTCCCGTGGCGTGCCCCAGGGCTCCTCTTTATCCCCAACCCTCTTTTCTGTATATATTAATGATCTGCCTTTATCCATTGTCCATTCCAGCTACCACCTTTATGCCGATGACTTCCAGATTTACCTGTCCTTTGAGCCTTCTGATCTTCAAGATGCAATAAACAAGCTGCAGGATGATCTTAACAACATTAATTCGTGGGCAGTAGCTAACATGCTTTCCCTTAACCCAGACAAATCCAAAGCCATTGTCATTGGTTCCCAATTCCTCATAAACTCCACTGCTCCCTTCCCCACCCTTTTCCTCAACAACATCCCGATAAAATATTGTTCTTCTGTTAAAAACCTCGGAATCATCTTCGACCAAAACCTCTCCTGGAAAAATCACATCTCCCACATTAACCGCCAATCCATATTTATCTTCAGACAGTTCAACATCTCCCGCCATCTCCTCCCAGCGAAGACCCGTCAGCTCCTTGTGACCTCCCTTATATTCCCCCATTTCGACGATGGTTGCTTAGTGTACGGGGGACTCTCTGGAGATCTCGAGGCCAAACTTAAACGTCTTATGAACTGTTTTATTCGTTTTATCCTCGGAATCCCCAGAGACTCCCGCATATCGCACTTCTATCACGAGTTGAACTGGCTCTTCCCTATCTATCGTCGCCAGTACTTCTTAGGCTCTTTACTCTTTCAAGTCATCCAATTTCAAAGACCCTCGTATATCTTTAAACTTCTGAAATTTAAATCGTCTGTCCACACCCGTAACACACGCTCCCGTCCTTCCGATCTTTATACTCCCTCCCACCATACATCCGCTTTTCAAAAATCCTTTGTAATCCGTGCCACCTATTTATGGAACTCCTTACCTTTGTCTATCCGTCGTGCCTCCACTATTGATACCTTCAAGTCCCGTCTTTTTCACCACCTCTTATCCTCACAAGTCTCTCCGAACCCTTAGAAGATTCCTCTCTCTCTCCTTATCATTCATGGCTTAATCATTTTCAATAATTATTATTATCAATTATTACTAATGATATATACATAATTGTCAAGGCCAGACATACTAGGCCACTTGTATTTTGTATTATTGTTCCTAAGGGACTTATGTCCCGGAACAAGAATAAAATTTTTCATTTCATTTCATTTTGCAGATATCCTAAAATCAAGGTAGTCGGATGAATGGCAAGTTTTTTACTTCACCACTTATTTCGACTAGAGCACCAGTCACCATATATTCTGTTTTCGAGAGATTACTCTCCTCAACTCATTACAGACCACCATAAGTGTTCACATCATTTACTCCATATCGTCCTTGGCAGAAGTAACAACAACCTGATTATCTGTAAACTGGAGTATCGGGTTTATTTCAACCCTTACAAATTTTTCCCATAAATATATCACACATTTATGGCCATTTTTTTTTATCATAAACAATGAAAAATTTCGGCAACAGTTCAAGGTCTAGCTGATAAAGAAGAAACATTTTTTGTGTATAAATCCAGTCTTGAGAAAAAAGAAAGAAGTAGAAACGTCTACGTCACCGTATGTTCTGCATATGTATACTCACTGAAGGGTAAAGCTTTGCCTTCCCGATATACAAATAGCTCTGACAGACATACTGAGAGAAGTAGAGGACAATTCTTCATCAAAAGGTAAAAGAACGAGCATTGGTTCATCAACTAACCCTCCGGAAAAATTGTAGTATCAACAAGATAAAGCGGTTTACTATTTTCCCAAGGGAATCCCTCAGGGCAACTAAGTCCAGTTTGCGGGATACTCCCTACCACCTTGGTGACGGAAAAACGACAACTAGAGAAAAAAGAGGAAACGTACAGAATGTGGTGAACGTTTGTATGAGTATAAAACAGCTCACAACGGAGTGCAGAGTTTGCGGTGAGAATGAAACTATGTAAGTGTGTGTATGTATAGGTAGAATGTTAGCTGGTACAAATTAAGTTTGCAGGCTAGCAGTGCCGCTAGCGTTATGGAGGGTGAGTCAACATTGTCGACTAGTTAGCACACCCTGTGAATACTCTCCCGCCATATTCACACACTCACAGTCCTACCAACATACTCAAACTCTATATCCCCACAACACAGCTCAATTATCCTCCAGGTAATGTACCATAATTACTTTGCTAACGTTAAATACTCTTATTAATGTTAACAATTTTATATTTAAATATGAATAAAACACACATACATGATATAACCAACTATTATATTCATAACCAGTAGAAGTTCTCATTATTTTGCAGCGTTTTTTTCTTTTGTTTCATTAATATTACTAATTATTATAGATAAAATGTAAAATACCTTTAAAGAAAATGAGGGTGGATTTTCACAGCAATCAAGGTTGCCGTTCCTACTGGATACATGAGTAGATGCTACTCAGAACTGTGAATCTATTAAATTTACAAATTTTTTAACTCATTTTTCACCGATTACACAAGTTTTGAGTGTCCTTGGATACGATAAAAAAGTTTTGGTTTGTGCATGTCTGTACAACTGGTGAATATGCAATAATTCAAGAAAATCTAACAATTGGAAGTTTAGAAAATTAGTAGGAAAAAAAACAGTTTTGTGAATATTTTAATCAGGATTTTTAATTTTTTTATTTATGTAACATAGAAATAAGAAACCATTAACGACAGAAAAGAGCTTCCGATTATGCGAATGATAACAACGGATGTAGCTTCAAGCATTCTCTGTAAAAATGGATGGCGATATTTTGCAATTTAGCAGAAGAGCTGTCATTGCATGGCAAACGGGATATTATTTATCACTAGAGTCTCGCCAATTGGCGCATTCGCCTCTTCATGCGCTCAGCTTTTTAACAAAATTAAATTCAAACAAGTTTTCAAGGAAATTTGTGGCAACCACTGACTTTAAATCAGAAATATAATTTAGTTCCTAACGTTTTGAAACTGTCTGTACTTGCTTTGATTTACACTGCACACTCATGGGTTGGTATGTTTAATTTGTAGGCAACTTTTATTCGCCTTATAGCATTAAAAATATGTTTTAATAAACACGTACTTTTGTTACCGCTGCTCCTGTGGCAGAGACGAAAAGCTCGCAGAATGTTGGAGCCTTTTTACTTTTCTCTTGCTCTCAGTAAGAGAAAATATTGTAATTACCTTCTTTCACTTACTCGCTCTCTGACTCTTATTGGTTATGAAACTGTTGATCACCTTATGTTTATGTTTATGTAGTTTGCTTTAATTATTAATAAAGTGACTCTTTATTAGTTTCTTTTATACAATCTGCTACAAATTTTAAAATTATCCAGTAAAATGTATGAATATTAAATGCTTATTTGTTCCTCATTATCAAAGCGTATATAATTAAATATTATCAAACAATATTCCTTATTTGTCAAGAGATAGCAGATGCATAATTAGAGGCCAGTCAGAGTTCCGGTTCTACAATAATCAGGTTACTATATTAAAATATATTTGGAAAGCGCACAACAGCTAATTGTGCCACAGATATACTCGGACGTTCTGCTTTTCAACCTAGACAATGAAGTAATTAAATTTATTTGTTGTATAAAGAATTGGTCATAATTTAAGATCACATCAAGGGACAAAAAATACAGATCGGAAAGATCAATTCCGAAAATTTGACACGACCATAATACTTCTTCTTACAGCATGTAATGTAATAAAAATAAAAGAAAATAAAAATGATGGAATAACTGGTTTTGGCCAGCAAAGCATATTATTTGGAAAATGGCCAGGAAAATGGGAAAGTAGATTTTCAAACAAATATTGACATTACGCCGAGCCCATTGTTACTACAACAACAACAACAACAACAACAACAACAACAACAACAACAACAATAATAATTAATGTTGGACTGATAAATTGTGGAAATTAAATAAACTGAATATATATATGTGTGTAAATTAAATATCATAGGGTATTAATAAAGTTATTATTTATTTAATATTGTCATAAACAATGTTAAAATCTAATTGTAAGGTAATTCATAATTATATCATAACTAAATATGTAAATATCACAAACATTACAGAGTGTTTTGGCTCTCCAAAATTACATATATCATTACATACACTTCATTATATTACAGCCTACAGAACTGACACATCAGCCACGACAATTTCATTGCACAGTTCACTTTCAAATCTTACTGTGCAGATCTCCCAGCCGCTGATCTTCAAGTAAACTTAACCCTGCATATTTCTAATTGCTCCTGTGATTTATTTGAATCCTACGGGGCAAGATCAAATTAAATATTTCTTTCCACTGATTTCATTTCATTGGAAACTGAATTCTCTAGATAAATTTTGAAATGTAATTGAATACATAAAGCTGAGAGTTGTTAAAAATTACAACAAATTGATAAAACAAAGAATATATCCAATTTGGAGAAGAATCAAATTAATCCTCATGTTTATACTAATTCTAAAATTAATTTTAGATTTTTTTTTTTGCAAAGCCTATCTTTTATGTTGCAGCTTAGTCAAGATATCACAGAAAGTTTGTTAATTAAATCATTGTTTTTCACAGTAAATTTGTCTTTATGATGGTACATTTTAATTAACTAAAGCCCAGCTTTCTTTAGCATGTTTTTAGTAAAGTTTGATGAGAAATTCAAACAAGATTATGTTAATTCTAGAACACATGAAAATAAAATGTTGCCTGTTAAAAGTACTTCTTTCAAGTTCTCTATTTAGGTTATGACCAAGAAGGTTAGATGTCTTCACTAGGAGGATGAGTCGACCTCTGCCACTAAGAACTGATAAAAAAGAAACCAAAAAGATGCGGACAAACTTACCTGTTACAGCTTCGAAAAATGGAAAAAATAATATACAAGATCATTGGCCTGAGATATAACGTCAATCTACATAGTAATGTATATTTAAAAAGTAAAAAGTGATATAAAATATTCAGAAGGGCAGGTAGAGAGATCACTGAGATTCAAAAAGAAAATCAGTATGATACAAGAAATAACTGAAAGCTACACAAATCAATCCAAACACTCAGAAGGGAATATACTTTCTTGTTCTGCGTTTGCTTTTGAAACAACTTTAATTATTAATTATTGGAAGAGAGAGAGAAAGTTTGTTGAAGTTTTTAAGTGAATTCTGACCAATCTCTACTTCATAATTTACTAATTAAAACTTCCTTTATTATTGTTATTCATTTAATGTCAATCTTTCAATAATAAATTAAGTGCTTCAATATCGTAGCAAGAACGAAAGAATTACCGAAGAGCCAATGGTATATTGATTATTAATAAATTATGATTAAATACCGCTGCTATCTTGCGCTTGATTATTATAAAGTCAGATTTGTTACTCTCCCTTGACGCAAACGGACGACATTTTCACCCAAACTATCCCGATCTGCCTATACAGGGGAAAGTCCATTCAATGTTCTTCCTTTTTCAATCGTAAAACCCGAGTTATAAACGGTGAACAGAATCTGAGAAGATCTAGGGACATTCAGATGTTAGCGCCTTTTGCTTATGCAATTCACATAGTTATGAACGATAAATTTGCTTCAACCTTGGCATTTCGATCTTTATAGAGTTTCAATATTTTATTAATGGGAGAACCTAAACTATAATAGAACGATAGCCCTGAGAGAAGCGCAATCCCAGCTCCCCGATAAAATCAGTATTCTAGGAAAACAGTTACAAACAAAAGTGATAGATCTAAATACAGTTGTAGTACAACTGTAAACTTTACAAAGTTCCAAAAAAAAAAAATCGGTATTTCTCCCAGAAAATCTCAGGTTCGAAAAAACTATTGTGTAAAAGTGGACATCCGGTCAAACTATTTTCTACAAACCCATACTTTGCCAACTTAATTAATTTTTAATAATATTTATTATTTAGATATTACAATCGTATTAAGATGGAAGTAGCAATTTAGAGAAAAGCGTAATGTTGCCCAGAACATCTAAAATGAATTTATCTGGAAAAACGTGTAAATTAAAAGTTTAAAGAAAACTGAGGACGTCGTTTCGAGAAAAATACAACAAATTTGGAAAATCCACTCAGGGAATTGTTACTTCTGATTGATTGTTTTTGTCTTGAATTTTTAAAAACCACTTTTTTTTTGTGAGAGGAGAAGAGTGGACTTCAAAATATGTATTTCAGGAAGTGTAGCTCAAATGCAACTTCCTCTTAAAGCATCAAGAGAAAAAATAACTGTTTGGATTATTTGATGCATTTAATATTACAGAATTAAAAGGGCAAAAAAATCAAAAACACAAGACAAAAGAAATGGGAACCAAGATAACTGGTGAGTGTGGTTGAAAGAATAATCCTTTTTTTTTTTTATTACTTCCTTCATCGCCACCTGAGGTAAGACCTGAGATAGCAATTTCCTTAATTCCAAACGCGCTTTCGTTCTAAATGCAATCGAAGCAAAAAAGAGTGTAAAAATCGAGCGAATAACATATTCATAAACGTTGTTTGAAAAAATTTGAAAAGGAAGCGATCAGGAACGACTTGACTGAGCTTGTCCGGCGCCACCTTCAGCTATTAATTTGCTATAGTTGAGGGTAATCCCAATATTCCATCTGTCTTCACCGCCCCTTGGCTCGCCACAGTTGGGCGCAATCACACACACACACACACACACACACACACACACACACACTTGTTGGTCACATCTTGTTCTCGGTACCCTTTCGTAACACATAACTTTGGGCGGGGGCCGCCCAATTTCAATTAATATTCTACCGCCTTCTGACACCCCTATACTAAACTAAATATAACTCTGGAAGCCTAACCCCTCCTAGTACCCACTTCCAAGTGTTCTCATCGAAAGCCCTAGCACATTATACTCCACGTTAAACTAGCCCACTTAATGGATATTGCACAATTAGGCCCCGTTATCTTAGTTTAGTTGCAGCCGATGGTTTCAGGGAATAAAGGCAATGCTAAACCAGAAACAGAAGGAAGGTCCATGAGCCTGCTAAGAAATATGTAAAGTTTTATTTCGTTTTATATTATCGAAAGATCTGGAAAAAGAGGAGAAGTCCTTGGAACAATTAATACTAGCAACTAAACTGTTTTCACTTTTCCTACACTCTCCCACTGCTAAAAAAGAAAAAGGGAAAACTTTCAATACCCTGAATGGGATAAGTGGAAAAAAAGAAAAGTAGAGAAAAGATTTCCAGTTGGTACAATAAGTCGAGGCCAGTATCTATCTTTCGGTAAGTCTCAAAGGAAAACCCATCTCTTTTACAACATGTTGGCGAAAAGCTCTTTTTGCCGAATAGTAGAAGAGTGAGTATTGCAGCACTTTAATTTCAATCTGAATGTCGGTTCACACTTTATATGCCCGGCTTTTCAAATTTACTTCTTTCTAACGCTATGCATCAGTAAACATTATCTATATAAACAAAAAACTCTTTTGTATAAACATTAAATAGAACCACTTCAAACAAACCTCCTAGTCTTAATTATTAAATTAGCCAAACAGGCATCATCAAATATTCAATATAAACTTTTAAAAAGAATTTCACCCTTAAAGTCCATAATAGTAATAATGCAAATAATAAAGTTACTTCATCAAGAAATAATTGGCGCTCTCCTTGAGGTTTTTAATCAATTTCAAACGATCATTCTGAAATGATGTTCATTAGCAAATTAAAGCAAAATCTGCCACTAACAGAATTAGAAGCTCTTTGATTGGTTTATTTATCTTTAGAAAAATTGCTGACTGAGTTAATAATGAATGGGGTTATTATCTTGACTTGATAAGATCATCTTTATCTTAATATACCTTCGCAAACATATTGATTCAATTTTCCAACAGTTTCTAGTGATTTCATTGAGGTCAGAATGAAATCCTTGCTTTGCTTTAAATGTTTATTTAGCGGACTAGTTTCAGCAGCAATGCTGTTTCACTAGCATACTGTTTACTTAATCAAGACAATGATACTAGAAAACACCATCATAATTGACACCAAGATTCAGTCAATTCCGGAAATGCGATTTCACTGAAATAAGAAAACTGATTTTTGGAGGAGCTGCTACTTCCCACTAGAACACAACTTAAGTGCAATGTACTGTTCTACCATCTATTAAGGTGCATTAAATACATTGCTTCTCATCTAAGTGTGGAGAAAACTAGTTAATCTGAAGTCCGAATTTATAGATAAATTTCTGTAGTAAGATAGTTAAGTATCTGGATAAGAGAGTTTTTAGGCTATCACTTATTTGGAATATATTTTTGGAAAAATTAATTTTAAGGTGTTCACCTGCACACCCTTTATATGTTATTAAAGGACAGGCAGACTTTAATTTTAATGCATTTTCAATAGCCTTGTTAATAATTTTTTTTCTTATAATTTAGTATAACATGTATTATTTTGGGATACTTATTTATCTTGCTATTATAGTGTCGATAACCCAGTCTCAGACTGACTGCAATTCTGATAGTATTTCGCAATCAGAACTTTATCTTTTTTTTACCTCCTGGAAGTTGGTTTCTTCTCCTTTAATCCATCACTTTGTCTCAAAGTCAGATAACATTTCCAAAATTGTTCATCATCCAGATTTGTTTTCACTTGAACTGACTTTATGAATGATTGGATGTTTCTGCTTCTTTAATTTAACATCAGCATATTCCTCGACGTTCTTTTCCAATTGATCCATCTTTCTACAACAATTTCTTTAAAAAACACACAAAAAAAAACAAGTTCAGCCATTTTTTTTTTATTGTAGTTTTAATACTTCCAAAAATGATAACAAATATGAAAAATGTAGGGGGAGTGGAAATAGATTAAACCAAGGCTTCATACAACAAAGATTGTTGAAAAATGTTATTGTTTGGATATGTTCGTACAACAGTACAGTATAGCACAATATGCATCTTATAGCTAACGGGGAACTGTATCCCTTTTGGCCGACAGACATGTATTCACAATGACACAATATCGTGGAAAACACTCCCAACTTGTAATAATGTACGCTATTCATGTGTAACACAACGCAAACATAGATATATTCGGCCATGGTTGGCTCCTACAATTTTAGTTATCATTTCCCGCCGTAATATTAAACACATGTGTTTGGAATTTCTCGCATAATTATTATTGCTGATTATTTTCTTTTCAAAACTGAATGCGACTTTACGTTTTCTCGAAAACGGTTCCAAATATTTTCTTTAAATAACTTTCTTTTGACTGCACGCATACAGGACATTAACGTTCACTTGGGGTTGTTGGAAATAGAATTTCAAAGTTATTAGGCCAAAGCTGCCGTCTAGGGACGAAACTATAACAATATCATTAAATTATTCTTTTTGACCGACAGATGAACTAATTAAGATATTAGTTTAAAAACACTTACCGATAAGTTACTAAATGCTTTGAATCCACGATATTTATATCCTATTAAAAACCTTTGTATTGCGAATACAGGAGACAAGACTATTGCACCATAGCACACTTTACGAAACATAATGTAATTTTGGCGAATTGGCTTCTCTAACAAAGCTATTCCCGTTGGGATAGAAGACAATTCCAGACACTTGGATAACTTATTATTCCAATCGGTTTGTTCAGGGAACTGAAACAGATTACTCAGAATTTACAATATCAATTATTTCGGCACTTACGAAAATATATATGTATATTTACGAAAACAGCTGACGAAGTGCTAGGCACTAGCAACAAGTACTTAAAGCTGGCCACGAGAATGCGCCACTCTCCCAAAAGGCCTAAAGGATTTTATTATTGATTGCCAATAGATTGCAGTAGGTTTCGTATATTATATTTTTTGAAATGGTATTCAAATCATCATCATGGGTCTGATGATCCTGGTGTAGATCCAAAGTGTCCTTCTTGGGCGCAAGCCCCAGTTTCTCCCACAAAGCACCTACTGAACGACGCATTAGACTTATGTGTGATGTTGTCAATATGTTGATTCCAAGTGAGTCTGCGGTCGAATGTAACTCCAAGATATTTAACCTCCAGCGCAAATGGAACAAAGTATGCCCAAGTGATGGTGGCCTACGGCCTTCCAACTTATGGCGTCGTATGAAAGAAAGTATTATGGTTTTATGGGGATTTATGGACAAGTCCTCCTCCCTACACCAGTTCCTGACCAGGTTAAGAGCTGCTTGCACCCGCTCTGAGATTGTACTAGGGTGTCTACCTCTTACAACGATCGCCAAGTCATCTGCGTAGCCTAGACACTCGTAGTCATTCGCAGGTAAAGGTGTTTGATAATGCAGCAGATGATGATTAAATTGATTGTATTTACAATTATTCATGCTTAATAAAAAATAAATTAACTTAATTTTATTTAAAAATAATAGTTTTTATATTAATTGCTGAAGTATTAAAAACTATGGCCTGCAGTTTTCTAAATGATTTATTTATTATTTCAAAATATTCCGAATAAATCAAACAAACAATTCAGGAGAAATAAACTGAAATTAATATTATTTAAACATAAGAAGCGATTTATGGTGGCTATCACTGTACAACAAATAACATTACCCTATACTGACCATCAATATTTTTGGTAAAAAAAAAAAATAATTAATTTTACTTTCTCTTACTGCTGACTTTCTCCGAGCTATTATTCTCAACTTAAGAACTAACTAATAAAATTTGCGCTCCCTTACCATACGCTCCATTAAATATACAAAATAGAGATCCATTCAGCGTTTTGTAATAATTTCTGTTTTGACGGAAATTTGAATGGTTAGAATGATGATTGGAGGAAGAGAAACGCGTTTTTTTTTCACCTTTTTTTAAAATATTTTCTTTTAAATAAATGAAGAAAAACAAACAGGAGCATTAAAAATAGCCTTTAATTCAGTAATGAAGGCTTATCACCATCTATTACGTCACAATCGTCTTCTTTCTGTAGTTACAAGACTTTTATACCATAACTTTTATATATATATTGTGATTGGTTTCGCAGAGCTGGAAAGCATCAGCATTTTACGTGATAGCTGCAAATAAGAGCAAATTTAGTTGATACACTCTCTTGCAAGTCTGAGCAGGTCTATGTTATCACACTGTTTTGATAAAAACATCCTGATGATGGGCGAAAGCCCGAAACCGGTCGATGACCACAAAAAACATCAGGGTATCACGGAAAATATCTCTGATATATATATTCGAGATATATATATATATTCGAAAGATATTTTATTAATTAGTTTATTTCTTAGGTCAACTAATTTGGATGTTGGTGAAGATACGGGTTGGTAGTTGTGGTGGTTGGTTCCGCAGAGCTGGAAAGCATCAGAGACATTTTCCGTGATAGCCTGCTTCGCTTTGTGGTCATCGACCAGTTTCGGGCGTTTGCCCATCTTCAGGATGCGTTTGTCAGACAGTGTGATAACACAGACTTGCACAGAGCAAACTAGTGTGTCTCTGATACGGGTTGGTAGGTTTGAATTCAACACTTCTTTGGTTTGGATGTTGGTAAAGATACGAGTATGTAAGAACTTTGAATTCGAGACTTCTACACATTTAGGAATCAAATTACACCAGTCTTTAGTTTATAGTTCAATTAAACGATTAAATAATTTAGAGTTAACAATGACTCAGTTTACTAAACAAACGTCGAAGTTCCAATACCTCATGATGGGTGCATGCAATAAAAACAAAAAGTACTTACTAGTTTTTTTAATTTTTTTTTTTATTGTTTTTTATTATGCAAATAATCGTCAATATTATTCTCTGTGTTTCCTCTTGTCTACATATATATAATATACATATATGTATACAGCAGCACAATTGATAGCTCTTACTAGATTTCAATTCAATAACACAATAAACTCTGCCGCCAAAAAAAACAACCAACGATCATTAAAACTGGACTATAGGGAAAGTATATTTGTTTGTATCTGTGTGTGTGTGTGTGGCAATTGTCTCTCTGTTTTATTATATTTTTATATATATATATATAAACATTTAATAAAAAGAATGTATATACCTTTTTTGTTCTCCTCCAATCCACCACTTTCTCCCCACTGAGCGATACATAACATCAAGTTTTAGTAACAAGTGATATATTTCGATAAGTTTTTACATTCTCTTACAGCGGTAAATATCTTATCATTAAAACAACCTAGGAAGTTCATATTTGACATTCCGTTCAGACAGCAGCATAATCGAACAAGAAAGTTTCATCTATCATAGGATCAAACCCATCAGCCGGAAATGCAACTTTAAAGTTATTACTTTCTCTTACTAATAATGATAAGAGATGTGTAGCGATCGTGCCAGATTTTCGAAATTGAGTCTCCACCGGAAATACACGTTTTGAGTACAAAAATGTGGTTTTTAGAAAATAGGTGTGTGTGTGTGTGTGTGTGTGTGTGTGTGTGTGTGTGTGATTTGTGTGGATGTGTGTGAAAAGGATATTTCAAAAACGAAAAGTTGCAGTAAGCTCAAATTTGGTATTCCGTTCAAGTACTACCACCGCATCAGACACGAAGATTTCGTTGACACGAAGTGCCAATTTACTGACTGTTTTTTCAGTTTTTTGTGATTTTCTAGACGGTTCCAACGGTAGACAGTATTAAAGGCTCCAACGATTTTCTTCATACTGATACATCAACCACACATACAAAGAGCTACAATTTTATTTGAAACATTTCTCCGGGAAAATTCATTTAAGGGTGAGGCCATGCCCCATCCTCATCCTCACTTCTGGGGTGGGTGAGGCTATGCCCCATCCCCACTTCTGGGGTGGCTGAGGCTATGCCCCATCCCCACTTCTGGGGTGGCTGAGGCTATGCTTTCCTCTAAAGTGCTATTTCAGTTATTACACAATTCTATCATCTAAATAAAACAAATTAGAATTAAACTTGTTGTCGAAAGCCTGATTGTGCAGAAAATCGGAAGGCGCAAATGCGCTTTGCTGAAAGTAGTTTTCAGTTTTCTGCTATTTTCTCTAAACAGCATCAATGATTTTTTTTTAACTTAATATATCAACTAAACATACAAAGAGCTACATCTTTTATTTACAATATTTTTCCGGGAAAATTCATTTAAGGTGACTTTTGGGGAGGGATATTTTCCTCTAATGTGCTATTTCAGTTCAACAATAGCTATAGAATTCAAAGAGAAAAATGGAGGCGAGCCTAGCAGCCTAGCAATCACAGTATTCCGTAATGTATCAGGTATAAAAAGTGAATTAAGCGATGTAGATTTTTGCGATTTTTACATAAATTTAATGTCTTTTTGCTTTTCGAAACTTTCTTAATGGAAGAAGATATATTTATAAAATTTAAAAAAAGTTTTTCAAATTACGAATTATTGCATATATTTGCGGTTAAAGAAAAAAAGTATGGCAAGTGGGGGATCAATTTGGGGAGTTAACAAAAAACTGGTGAAGCGAAATATCGTTAAGTTTATTAAACTGTCAAATAATGATCTAATTGAAATTAACTCTTAACTCCGGTATGCACTATATCCTCCTTGTTTATTTAAATTGTAATGCGTGGTCACAAGATTTTCACTGGCTCTACGATCTAGTCTATATGCACCAAAATTTAAAGTTTATTGTTATCGGTGATTTCAATAGCCGAGGTAACAATTTACAAATTATCCCAAAAATTGTAATGAATGGTTTAAACTTAAATACATATAGAAATTCTAAAGATTACGTTGTCAACATAAATGGAAAATATTTCTTATCAGTGTTAGAAGATTTTAATATTATATTACTGAATGGTCGGATCAAAGGGGTTTTATGTGGAGAATATACTTTTATGGTCCCACAGAATCCGCTATTATAGATTTGTGTGCCACTTCCGCAGATATTTTGCCTAATATTCAAAATTTTGAAGTTTGTCAGAAATTTTTCTCAGACCACCACCCTATTACTGACAAGTATTTAATATAGTGTCCAAAATGAAAATATTGTACCATTACTACCAAAATTAAAATGGAATATTAAACTAAAGGAACTGTAAATGGAAGAGATTGAAAATATTTGTGAACAGCACTTATTAGAAAAAGATCCTAAAACAGGTGTAAGAAAGCTAACAGAAATAATTATTAATGTTGCACATAAATATAACATGGTATATACAGACAAACCAGTTATTTATAAACAGAGATGGTTTGACGGAGAATGTTTGAAAAAATTTATTTAGGAAAGGTATATAGTAAAACTAGTAGTTCTAAAATCAAAACCAATTATTTAAAAGCTAGAAAAGATTATAAAAATTTATGTCACTTTAAGAAGAAACAGTACAATGACAGTGTAGTTATTAACTTCAACTTAGTTAAAGATTCAAAAGACTTTTGGAGTCTGGTGCGAAATTTCAAAACTAAAAATTTCCACGTAGATACTAGTACGATACTGGTACTAGTATATCCTCAAATGAATGGGTTGATCATTTCAGGAACTTGCTAAATCCTAATTTAGAAACGAACAGAACGGTGTACTCGGAACCTTACATCTCTGCGAATTCCTTGATGTCCTTTTCCTAAGATCAGAATTAACTTACGTACTTAACAATGCTAAAGACAACAAAGCACCAGGATCGGACCGTATTACTTACGAATTTTTTAAAAATACATCTGCTAATTTCTTAGAAACGTTGCTTAATTTCAATAGAATCTATGACACTGGTGCTGTTCCTGAAAGTTTTAAAGATTCGATAATTTTCCCTATTCATAAAAAAGGTCCAATTAATCAAACAGCAAACTATCGAGGCATTTCTTTTTGCAACACCATTAGTAAATTATGTACTGGCCTTCTACTGCAGAGACTTGATCAGTGGTCGGAACAAATGCGGTACTAGAGGAATTCTATGCGGGTTTTCGTAAAACTTACTCGACAATTGATAATATTAGTACTCTGCTGAATATTATCAAAATCAGGCTGAACCATAAAAGGCAGAAGGTCTTCGTATTTTTTGTCAATTTATCATTGACCGCATAAATCGACAGGCTCATCTACACGCTTTACGAGTTAAGAACCTCAAATAAAATTGCCGAAACGTCGGTAGAAATTTAAAAAGAGTTCTTTTGTATGACCGAACCTCAACGTCAAATAAATTTATAAATATCCTAAAAAGTATGTACGCTGGGACTTACTCCTCGGTATGGTGCAAGCACGGTCTTTCGGAGCCCTTTGAAACGCATACGGGAGTAAAACAGATCTGTTTACTGAGCGCTCTTCTCTTTTCTCTCTTCATAAATAATATTGCTGATAGTATGGATGGAGGGATAAGAATAGATTCTATTTGTGTGAAAGTATTGGCGTATGCCGATGACTTGGTGCTATTAGCTCCAGACAGACTTACATTACCATCCATAATAAATTCCCTAGAAAGATATAGCTCAATGTGGAATCTGGAGATAAACTTAAAGAAATCAAAGGTGCTCGTCTTTAGGAATGGAGGCAGACCAGCCAAGGCAGAGCAGTGGTACTTTAAAAAACAGAAAATAGGTGTTAGCAATTACAAATATTTGGGCTTAACATTAACACCAAATCTGTCGCTAGAAAAGCATATCAAAGAGAAATCAGGTAAAGCAAAATTTGCTTTAAATACATTAAATAGATAGATATTAAACAAACATATTTCTTTTTTCTGCAAATTAAATATTTATAATGCAGTATCACCTATTCTTTGATATGGGGCACAGATTTGGGGTTATCAAATGTACAAGGATATAGAAGTTCTTTTCAGATTTTTTGCAAAAAGTGCCTGAATTTACCACAAAAAACCCCTGATTTCATTATTTATCTAGAAACTAATCTCTTGCCCACCTTTCTGTACACGTTAACTACATAAATAAATGTTTAAATCTGCCTTCAAATAGATCTCCTAACTTTTTTACTAAAAGACTGATTGAAAAAAAAGTATTTTGGTATAAAGACTGGGAACAGCTTTGTAATAGATGCGACATTCATATTGAACTATTATTAAACGAAAAGATGAATTTGAATACAGAAAAAAAATTAAAGGATTATTTTGTAAACAGCTATAAAAATAAAGCTTTGCAAGCCCAGAAGCACACGCTGTACAAACATTTGGATAGTGGCAGTAATTGCTTTATTAATAGCAAACTGGGATCAGACTCCATAAGTATTTTGATAAAAGTGGGAGGGGAGTTGCTGGCACTGAATAAATACTGTTACAACAAAGATATACATTTGTGTTCGATGTGTAACACGATGGAAGAAGAATCCATGCTGCATTTTGTTTGTATATGTCCTGTATTAAAAGAATTTCGCCAAATGTGCTTCAACAAAATAACAATGACTCCACAAGACCTATTAAAACTTTTAAATGCAAAAGAATGGTCTAAATTAATCTCATATGTCAAATTAGCCTGGAATTATAGAGAGTTTTTAATAAAAGAATTTAATTATTGATAATTATTAAAAATGTCTAATTATTATTTTTATTTACTTTTCAAATAATTTGTTTATTGCGTATTCCAATTTAGATTGTATCTTCTATTACTATATAAGTTAAAACTAATTTATTCTGTTAATCAAGAAGTCAATCTGTTTATTCTTAAATAATTTACAACTAAAATTTTTATTTGATCAATGGTTGTTTTTTTTTTGGCTGTAACTCCCACTCTCTGTTTTTTAATTTCATTTAGAGTAGTGGGGGCATTTGGTTTTGTTCTAGTTTTTGCTTTATTTCAGTTTTTATATTTAATTTCACTTTATGGAGGATATTATGTTTGTGTTTGTTTCCAACTCACCTCTAACGGTCTAAAGACCACGAGTATGTCTGTTTGTTAACAATTTGTAAAAAATGTGCATGTACTTAAGCTCTAATAAAGACAAATTATTATTATTATTAATTATTATTACAATAGCTATACAATTCTGTCCATTAAATAATATTAATTAGAATTATGCCAGAAAGCCCCAGTTTGAAGAAAATCGGTTGACCGGAAGTGCGACTTTACTGAACAGGTTTTCAGTTTTTTGTGATTTTCTCCATAAAAATGCCGACGGTTTTAACCACAAATAAGAATTGTAAGTGAGAAGACAATTTGCCATTTCGCAGTAAGAGAAAGTCGTGTGAGTGTTTCACACCAGATTTCTTACTTATTTTTTGTAATTTTCCGGGAAACAGCTGTAAAGATTTCCTTTAAACATGGCATACTTACTACAATTACCCATGAAATCTATCACTTGCCCTTTGAAAAGCTTTCTCTGGAAAGTGATCCTTGGAGGATTGTGGAAGCGGATACTGACGACTTCTCTACCACCTGTTGGCTAGTGCAATAAAAGAATACACAATATTTAGCAAGAATTCTGACTTTTAAGAGACTTTTTTATCGGAACTGTAAGAAATTCAGAAGAAATGATGTCACAACAGAAATTTTTTTTAATTAGTCAAGTGATATAGATTTGTAACCAATTATTGAATACGTCATTTAGCAGCGGGAGTGATGTCATGCAGCTTGGCCTAGAAAGGTCTTTGAAAGGTTGTCTTACAAATTATATAACAATTCTTATAATATAATTAACAACTCCTAAATATTCAGCCGGAGATCGAATTTCTGTAAGTATTACAACTTTTTTGTTTGTTTTGGAAAATCACATATTATGTTATTGCACAATCAAAGATTTCTGATTGATTTGTCCTCGAGCATGGTCAAATTAAGCAATCTGCGACTTAAACTGGCCGACCGACTGTATTACAATTTCGTGCGTGAATTTATTTAGCTGATGATGAAATATTTGAAATGTAATTTTGTTTTTTATTTGCTCTTTGTTATTGAAAAGTTGTTCAACCTACACAGAAATTGTGATAATATCTTTTACAAAAGAGGTAGTCTGTAATCATTTTGTAGATCGCATTCCGGTATGAAACACGCACGCAACACGTCTTACGTAATTTCCAATTTTTTTATTTTAAACAAATCTGTTTAATATTTATGAAAGTGATCAAGAATAATAAATGATAAATTTAAATTTTAATACTTGGAGTTATAAGACTAGAAAATCTTTTTTTACATCAGCATACACTTTACATCAGAAATTTTGTTTTCTCATCATACTGTATAATCAAATCAAGTTAAACAAAAAGAACTGCCCATGACTGAAAATTATGATGACTATATTATAACACGTAAACGTTTATATGTATATTATTTTAAAGTGTATACCGTGTCAGATTTCCATGATACATCTTTTTGTTAGGATGAGAAATACAAAAAGAAGAGAAGTGAAGCGGTATAATTCATGGCGCGATCTATGGACCGACTAGGAAATCAAAAAGGAATAGTCGGAGAGACGTATATTGTTATGACTGTTGGACAGGACGTACATATAAGACAATAGTAGAACACCTTCCGCCAGTGGTGTAATAGAACACGGACTAACAGCCGATGTAGGCTGATGATATCTGATGAGTTAATACAATACGTGATCCAAGCCAACGGTCCACTCAGCCTCCATATCCTGTCCACATCAACTTATCTTATTAAGTACTCCGGCCTCCACCTCCAAGCAACATTATAAAAAAAAAAAAAACAGACAGACAGAGAGAGCTAGAATGAGAGAAATACTCCTCGGGAAACAGAAACCGTTAGAAGGAAACGCAATATTCACTAATGGTACAAATTAAACGGGGTCCTACTTTTTGATAGTTTTTCGTAACTTTCACCTTTTGTTTAAAAAAGGAAACTAATATAATTAGGTTATATATTAGGTTATACATACACTTGCATGTTTACTACAGTCATGCGATCTAGTTTAGTATAGAAACCAAAATAGAGAAAGTGAATAATTAAAAATGATTACTTCCTTAATTAAAAAATCTACATTAACATTTAACCAAGTTGTGGAAATAATCAGACAATGAAGGCAGTTCACCCAGACCTACCAACAAGCCTCAAGATTACAGGCTGTTCAATTTAGAGGAACTGCTGACATCTCAGGACCCACAGGTTCTCCTAAATCAATTTACCGGAGATTATTTCAAACAAAAAGTGAGAGGTTTATATAAGAGCAACACTACTTCGTATTTATTTTGTATTTTGCAACAGTCAATTTGATATTTCAAATTTAAAGAAAATCACTGTAGCCGTTGTGACGTAACGTCATATTTTAGCACAAATAATTGTAGTGAGGTAATAGAGAAGCGTATAGTGAAGGTAGTGATACAGAACACACACACGCGCGCACACAGCAACCTAGGAAGCAAGAAAAGTGGGGGCAACCTGGACTTCGCTTCATCAGCGAACAATACAGGTGAATGTTGGCAACATTTTCCTTAAACTGTCCTACCTCAATTGTGGCTTTGGGACTCACCAAGGAATCCCCAATCCAACATCTATCTGTGTGTGTGTGGGATAGATATCCAGAGACATTTGCATTAACATTTATTTTATTTAATTCTATTTGGTTATTTTTATTTCATTTTTATTTCTTGGATTTTGTACACAATAGTATTTATGTTCATCTCAGGAGGTCTCCATATTAAGTTTTCTTAAAGAGTTTATGTTAATTAGTATGTTCAGGAAAACCTATTATTGTTGTGTTGGTAATAATAAAATATTGATTGTCGCGAAATTATTAAGTATTACAACTAATCACTCTCCCCTTGCCGTCCTTCCCTCATTACCCGGTTATCTCCTCTCTCACCTCTCCTGACGTTAGATAAGCCTACGTCACACCGTCTTAGAGAAAATCCGGAAAATCTTTCAATACAGTCGCACTTCCGGTTAACCAATGACCTTCAAACTTAGAATTCTCACAAATGGCACTTTGGAGGAAAGCGTAGAGGTGAGCTCCTATTCCAATCAGCCTCAAAAAGTCACAGGAAAATGTTTTAAATAAAAGAGATTGGCTTTTTTTTTGCCAAAAAAAAGCTTTCGATTAAGTATTGAAGAATTATGGTTCGAAATCTTGCTGTTGGATGCGATCGAGGTGCCTAAGGGAATGCCAGGTTTCTAGTGATATTTTTTAAAATCGCTCACTATAGGCAAACATCTACACCACTCACCATTAGTTGAAAACTTATTTGTAACATCAAAACATGTAAATCCGACAAAATTCAATCTCAAAAATTTGACCAAATATTACAGGAGTAAGAGAAACTAAAAATCGACACCAATATGTAACTGAACTGGGGACCACACAGACCATAATTTGGCATGTGTTATGTGATTCCATACTAAAATAAACCGTTGGATTAATATTACTTTTTGACAAGACTTACAAATAACGACCTTATAGTAATCAGGCCTATTATTTCAGCTTCATTGCACTGAATTCACAATCCTTCAACTCATTATTAACATTTCCAGCTAACAGGTTAGAATCTTAATATGATTGATTTGATATGACTGATAACAAACATCTGTTGGTTTTATAATGGATGTGTAGGGTGGAGAGAATTTGTGTGGTTGATGAATTAAGAAGAAGACTTGATTAACACTGGTTAACTAATATATTAATAAGTAGAGACAGACTGCCTGGACTTTACAATAAAGAAATGTTTAAGGTAGAGTGGTCAGAGTAATGACACCTAGCGATTGGATGTATTGAACTGAATTATCAACTGTGTTTAACTGTTTAACTGTCCGTCGCTATATTTATACAGCTTCTCCCACTCCAGTCCGAGAGAGCGGTTGTGATTCTCTTGCTCTCTTGCTGTTACAGTGTTGACATGGCTGTGATTCGCTTCTACGACAAAGAGAAAGACCAATGATTCAATTTATTTAAATCGGCGATCGGCTGCGCTACACGTTGAGAAAGTTCAATCGGTTTTTTTGTTAAACATATCAATAAAAACGTCAAAATCTAACATTTCAACCGATTACAACTAACATAGTAACAGAATTGGTAATAAGGTTGTCTGGTGGTTATCTGTGTAACATCTATTGATTTTTGCTCTTTATTTTTTCCCAATTTTTCTAATTTCATTAAAATGTCTAGTGTTAAAAATTGTGTTCATTGTGATACTAGTATTCCAGAGAATGAACTGAATAGTGAAAATATATATATGTGCGATGGTTGTTCTAGATATATTCATTCAAAATGTTCGGGGTTAACTTCTTCTGAAGCAAAGTGTATGACTTTGAAAAAACGCTCCTTAAAATTTTTATGTCAGGATTGTAATATTGGTCTCAAAGATCTCCCAACTTTGAAAACTTTAATACTGGAACTAAAGACTGAGATAGAAAATCTGAAGAAGCAGAAAAATGGCAGTTCTTGTGAAGCTGTTGATACTCTAATGAAAGAAAATCTTATTCTTGAAATCGAAGAACGTGAAACCAGGAAAAACAACTTACTCTTCTCTAATATGCCGGAGCCTATTTCAGAAAATATTGAAGAAAGAAAATCACATGACAAGAACGAAGTTTTCTCTATTTTAAAATCCTTAGACGTAAACGAATCAGCGTTGGTCACTACTTTTCGCATTGGAAAACAAGTAGCTCATAAGGTAAGACCTCTCAAAGTTATTTTTAATAACAAGAATACTGCTTATCAAATTTTTAAACAATGAGTATCTTAATTAATGACTCTTTATTCAGAGAAGTTAGGATAAAAAAGGACCAAACCTTAATGGAAAGAGAAGTTCTGAAGGCACTCAGAGCCAAGCTTGTTGAACGTATGAATGCTGGCGAGAAGGACTTAACTATAAAGTATATAAGAGGTGCAGTCCTCAGATTGTGCAGTCCAGAAATCATCAACTATCTCACCAGCAATCAAAAATCCCGACAAAAAACGATTAGTAAGATCGGAACTTTCTTTACTCTACCAGAATGTGAATGGTTTACGAACTAAATTACAATTAATGAAAACCGGCATATGAATTGCGTATGAATTTTTAGCATATACTGAAACCAACCTACATGAAGATATAACCGACTCTGAACTTGGTTTAGTCAACTTTAAAGTTTACCGCAAGGACAGAGATAAGAAAACCAGTCACAAGCAGTGGAGGAGTATTTCTAGCTGTCCGTCGATATCAAATCAGTTCAGGTTAATCTTTCACACTGTGATATTGAACAAGTTTATGTTTCACTCTGTCATGGTAAGAGTAAATCTTTGATAGGAGTTATCTATATTCCTCCAAATTCTCCTCTAGAAAAATATATACACCTCAGTTCAATATTAGAAACTGTTCTTAATTCTAAAACCACATATAGTAATGTCATCATTGTTGGAGATTTCAACCTTCCCGAAATACAGTGGCATCTGATGAAAGGCAATATCAGTCGATGTTCTGGCCAACATTATTCTCAGCAAGCCCAACATATTCTTGAGACTTTTTCATTCCTCGGACTCCATCAAGTTAATTGTCTGCGCGGCAGACACCCAAGGAGCGAGGGCGAACGTACGCCAAGAAGTGAAATACAAAAACAATAAAATAAATAGAATTAAAATCAAAATGAGATGCAAAGGAAGAAGCTGCGACTTACCTGGAGAGTGGTGAAGCTGAATGCGCAAGCGGCGAAGCTGCGACGATAGGTGAACGGTCGAGGAAGCTGTGGCGTGTACGTGTATTTGTGTGGGCGTGTGTGTGTGTGTGGGAAAGAAAGGATCTCAGGTGAAAGGAAGGGAGTGAGAGTGCTCCGTGTAAGCTGATGACGCTGTTGTTGATAACGGCTGGTGGTGTTAGAAGAGCCCAGGCGCGGAAGGTGACTGATTCTCCAGAGGATGGCGAGGAAAGACGCGACTTGTATCTCAAGAAGATAACGAATATTAATTCGTTATCGAAAGGCGCGAATACGGCGAATCAATATAAGGCGAATTTTACACTCACGTCTAACTGCTTAGAAAGAAGCGGAAGTACACGTTGCACAGGCGAGAGCTGGACGAACAGTACACCACAGAAGAAGAAGCGGTAACTGAGGTCAACTAGACGGGCGACAGAGAAGAGAACGGCACAATACACTGTTGACCAGACGATGCACAGAAGAGAAGTGAAGTTAAGTTTTTGAGGAATACAGAAGGTTTGAAGGGTAAGGGAAACGAAAATAACGCGCGCAGTCCGAAGATGAAAGGTGCCGGCAATCCCACCACCAAAAACAGAGAGAGAGGGAAAATGCGGGGAAGCGTGGGAAATATGCGGGCGATGAAATTATTTCAAAGGCAAGCGGATTAACGCGTACGCACGCACGGGCGGAGTAGGCGCGTGAGAGAGACAGGCGTGGGAAAATTACCAAGTTAAAATATCGAGGCAGAGTTAATCCCTCAAAGGGAGCCGACCGAACATCCCGCCCGCCCTGAAGACTTGACTTCAGTGATCACTGGGTCGGGAGCGGACAAAGTTTGGCGAGAGGACGGCGGAGGGTGCCGGAGGCGGTGTGCACGTCGGCGACGCGACTGACGGAGTCACGTCCCGGATGGAGGGCGACGATGCGGCCTAAAGGCCATTGGCGCGGCGGAACATTGTCCTGATGGACTATGACGACGGTGCCGGGGGCGACTTCCGTAGCGGGGAGGAGCCACTTGGTGCGTTGTTGGAGGGTATGAAGGTACTCTTGACGCCAGCGCTTCCAAAAGTCCTGTTGGATGCGCTGGGTCAGTTGCCACCGGGACAGGCGATTGATATTGAGGGCGGTAACGTCGCGCTCAGGAGGCGCGGTAAGAGGGCGGAAAACAAGAAAATGGCCGGGCGTGAGGGGTTCCGGGTCGTTTGTGTCGGACGAGAGGGCGCACAGAGGGCGCGAGTTCAAGATCGCCTCGACGTCGGTGGTCACGGTGAGTAGCTCCTCGTAGGTGAGGCGCTGATCACCAATGACGCGGGTGAGATGGTGTTTGGCGGACTTAATAGCCGCTTCCCAGAGGCCTCCAAAATGAGGACTGGCCGGGGGGATAAATCTCCACTCAATGCCAGCGGAAGCGGCAGCGCGACAGACCGCCTGTTGGTGACGTTCGTCACTCAAAAGGCGACCGAGTTCCCGAAGCTCGTTGTGGGCTCCGACAAAGTTAGTGCCGTTGTCGGAAAAGATGGTGGTCGGAAGCCCACGGCGAGCGGTGAAACGGCGGAAGGCGGCGAGAAAGGCGGATGTAGATAGCTCTGACGCGATCTCGAAGTGCACGGCTTTGGTGGTGAAGCAGATGAACGCCACCAAGTAGCCTTTAGTGACCACCGCGCCACGGAGACGAGCACTAGAAATGGCGAATGGGCCGGCGAAGTCAACGCCGGTCACGGTGAAGGCGGTGGCGGAGGTGACGCGTTGGGCGGGGAGATTGCCCATGGGTTGGATGACGGGGCGCGGTTTGGCGGTGAAGCACCGATTACATTTTCCGATGTGATGGCGCACCACATTGCGCCCATCCAAGATCCAATAATGGCGGCGAATGTAGGCGTGGGTGGCGAGAGCTCCGGCGTGTAGAAGGCGAATGTGGGCGTCGTCGATGATGAGCTGGGTGAGTAGATGCTTCTTGGGGAGCAAGGCGGGATGGCGGAAACCATATGGTAGAGGAGCAGACGAGAGACGCCCGCCGACGCGAAGTACCTGCTCATCATCAACGAAGAGGTTTAATTGGCGCAGAAGACGATGTCGAGATCGCGGGTCACGGGCCTCTTGGAGTTCCTTATTCAGGTGCGTGGATTGGGCCAGGCGTACTAAGGCCAGAGTGGCATCTTGAAGCTCAGAGGCGGTGAGAAATCCAATGCGGCGGATGGAGGGGTTGCGGCAGTTAAAACAAAAGCGCCGACAATAGGCGGTGACACGCTTAAGGGCCATCAGCGAAGAGAAGCGATGGAAGATGGTGTCGTCTTCGGAGCTGGCGACGAGCACCAGCGAGGCCGGGGGTTTGGCCTCCTGTTCGATAGATGTCTCATCAACCGGTGCGGGGGTGTGAGGCCAAGAGGCGGGAGCGGCGGCGAGCCAGGAGGGCCCCTTCCACCACAGGGGGTGATCCTGCAGATGGTGAGGCGGCAATCCGCGGGAGGCGCAGTCGGCGGGGTTATCCTCGGATGGCACATGGCGCCAGGTGTTAGGCGGAAGGAGATCTTGAATTTCGGCGACACGATTGCCGACGAAGGTCTTCCACCGGTGACTCTCACCGCGAATCCAGGCGAGAGTGACCGTGGAGTCAGAGTACGCGGTGATGAAGGCGCCGAGATGGGGGAGCATGCGTGTGCTGACGGCGTGGAGCAGCTTGGCGAGGAGATGGGCACCGCAAAGCTCCAGGCGCGGTAAGGAGATGGTTTTGTTGGGGGCTACCTTTGATTTTGCGGTGAGGAGGTGGACGTGGTGATGGCCGGTTGCAGTAGTGGTGTGGAGATACACGACTGCGGCGTACCCGGATTCGGAGGCGTCGCAGAATCCGACAAAATGATGAACCGATGAGGGATGCACGGCGGGCAATAGACGCGGTATTTGCAGGTGGCCGAGATCCGGGAGGTGACTCTGAAAATTATGCCAAGGCGCGATGAGCTCCTCGGGAAGGGCTTGGTCCCATTCTAGTTGGAGGCGACATAACTGGCGAAAGAACAATTTGGCGCGGAAGGTGACAGGAGTGAGCCACCCGAGGGGGTCGAAGATGCGCGCCATCTGGCTAAGAACGGTGCGTTTGGTGGAGGCGGGAGTGCTTAGGCGGACGGCGTAGAAAAAGGTGTCGGCGGTAGGGTTCCACCCTAACCCCAAAATTTTGAGGACCGGATCGCGGTCCAGACAGAGGGGGTCCTCAGACGGAGGGAGGCGACAATGGTCAGGCGGAAGGCCTTGCAGGAGGGCGGGAGAGTTGGAAGCCCACTTCCGCAACTCGAACCCGCCCGCCATGAGCAGCTGCTGCAGTTGGGCGCGGAGGGCTTGGGCGTCAGCCTCTGACGAAGCGCCGGTGAGAACATCATCGACGTACACGTCGTGGAGGAGGGTGGCCTGGGCGTGGGGATGCTTATCCCCTTCATCCGTCGCTAGTTGGCGAAGGGTGCGTAGGGCGAGATAGGGCGCGGAGGACACGCCGTAGGTGACTGTGTTTAGGCGGAAGGACGAAATGGGTCTTGATCGGAGAATCGCCAGACGATGCGCTGGAAATCCCGCTGCTCGGGAGTGACCAGGATCTGGCGATACATTTGCCGGATGTCGGCGGTGAAAACGAAGGCGTGAAGGCGAAAGCGCAGAAGAAGCGTGGCGATGTCGGCCTGAAGTTTTGGGCCGGTAAGCAAAAGGTCATTCAGTGACCGGCCGTTAGAGGAGGCGCAGGAGGCGTTGAACACGACCCGCAACTTAGTAGGCGGGTCGTCTGGGCGATGAACCGCGTGGTGCGGAATGTAGTATGGCGAATAAAAGGGCGGCGCGTCATCGGGACGCACGACTTCCATGTGGCCGCTGTCCAAATAGTCGCGCATGAATTCGACATATGCGTCACGTAAGGCGGGGTTTTGATGAAGGCGTTTTTCTAATCGGAGGAACTGGCGGGTGGCGACGGCGACGGAGACCCCGAGGTTGACATCAATAAGGGGAAGGGAGACAATATACCGTCCACTGGCGGAACGTTGGACGGAGCGGGAGAAGAGGTTCTCACAGGCGCGTTCGGCGGTGGTCAGTGGTAGATTTTCTGGCACTTTATCGACCTCCCAGAAGCGGCGGACGAGCTGAGTTAGGTCCTCCTCCTCACCTTGAGAAGAGCAAGGGGGCAAGATGCACGGAGGAATGGCGAGCGAGGCGGGTGTCTCCGGGACTACAGGAAGTGAGGCGGTGCTATCCTTCGACGGACCCTCAGCAACAGGAGGCGAATTCGATGGAGGGGCTGGCGCGGAGCGTTGGTGAGAAACGCTAGAAGGGGGGCGCTCATTGTCGCGGGTGGATGCGGTAAACCGTACCCGTTTCGCATACGGCAGAGGGCGATAAGGCCCATAAAGGACCCAGCCGAGAGTGGTATGAAAGGCGGCTGGGGTACGCAAGGTAGGCGGAAGCCTGCCCGGGAGAAGAAGATGGGGAAGGACATCATTCCCAAGAAGAACATCAATGTCTCCCGGTTTGTTAAACCGGCAGTCAGCGAGGCGAAGATGCTTCAGCCGGGCCAGTTGACCGGCAGAGCCTGGTGCGGGGTGGGGGGAATGATGTGGTCAAGCACCAGCACGGATACGGACAGACGAGGCGGATCACCGGGGTGCAAAAGGGTGACGGTGGCACGGTAATGTGAGAGGGTGGAGGCGTGGGAACCTAGAGTGGCGATTCGGGAGTCCGAACGCTGGAGCGGTAGACGAAGGCGTTGGGCACAGGCGCGGGTGATGATAGTCACATGACTCCCGGAATCGACGAGGGCGCGAGTGAGGTCACCATACGGAGGATTTTCTAGGCGCAGGCGAACGGTGGGCATGAGTACGGGTGGAGGCGAGCGAAGTGTAGCGTTAAGCGGGAGCGACGGTCAATAATTTTGCACAGAGGGGTCAGAGATGTACCGACTACGTGTGCGTCCACGGGAGGCGGGAGGCGATTGAGGTCTGGGATCAGCAATGAGAGGTGGCGGTGATGGGCAGTCGGCCCACCGTATACAAGGCGGGGAGGTGCCACGCTCAGCCTCCGGATGAGGCGGTGAGAGCGAGGAGGAAGACGTCGATTGGCGCGGCGAGCGAGGAGGCGAAGGGCGCGGAGAGCGGGTTGAGGGCTCGGGCGAAGACGGATGACGAGGGGGGACGCTTTGGGAAGGGAGATGCAAGATGGTATGGTGGCGACGTCGGCACAGGTGGCACGTCTGTTCTGAGCGGCATCGCTCATGAAGGTGACCATCGGACAGACAGTTCCGGCAAACATGGTGGTTCAGAACAAACTCGCGGCGACGTCCCACGGGCATTGATTTGAATGCCACACATTGACGAATAGTGTGGTCTGGGCCACGGCAGTAGGCGCACAAGGGGGTAGAGCGGGGTCGCGACGGAGATGTAGTCGCCGTGGTAGATTTAGGCGACGTGAGGCCGGGAGTGCGGGCGGCGCGAGGAGGCGAGGACAGGCCAGGCGACCTCGGCAGCAGGGATGGAGGGCGAGAAGGAACGGAGTCGCGAGAGCGAGGCGACGAGGGGGTGGTGCGACGCGGGGCAGAGGGGATGAGGCGCAAGGCGTGTAGGCGTCGTTGCAGGAAGGCGGTAACGTCCGTGACTGTGGGGAACTCGACAGCCGCATGCTCGAGTTCGAACGCTTCCCGGGTCTGGGCGTCGAAGTGGCGGGCGATCAAGGAAAACATGAGGAAGGAAGCGAGATCTGGGGCGGCCACGGTCAATAGGGCGTGAGCGGCTTCCAAAGGGCCAGTGAGTATCCGTTCCAGGCTCTGGACGGACGAAAGGGGGTGCCGGAAGGAACCTCGAGGAGGCGCTGTAGGAGGGTTTCGGCAAAGTGCCGGCGGTTATCATACGCCGTGCACAGAGCGTGCCAGGCGCGATCGAATTGACCGTCCACTAACGGGATATTGGCGATGATGGCGCGGGGGGGCCCTCTAGCACCCCATGAAGATAGTGCAGGCGATCGATATCGGAAAGCGACGTCTGGTCGATGACGATCGATTGAAATAAGGCGCGAAATTCCCCCCAGCGACAGATATCGCCGGAGAAGGTGGGAACGGGAATAACTGGAAGACGGGAGGCAGAGGAAGTGGAAGGTGCGGAAGCGGAGGCGGAGGCGGGAGGACACAAGACCTCGGACAGTGCAAGCTGCACTTCGTGATACAGGGCGCGGAGTTGCCGACGCTTGGCTAGGAGACGTTCCTCGGACATGTCGCTTGGTAGCTTGGAGGCCTGAAGGTAGGGCTCGTCCGTTGGAGGAACGCGGAAAATTCCTCTTCTGCCAGGCGTTGCATGCCCAAAGCGCATTGGGGGGAGAGTTGGTTACTCTTCCGTTTAGCGAAGAGGTCGTCCAGAAGCTGCTGGAGCACTTCCGTAGCTTCTTTGACCAGTCTGTCAAAGACGACAGACGACAGCTGGGCGCTGACGGGGGGAGGCGTCTTACGGGGCATGGTAAAGATGGCGAACTAACCACCGGATGCGGGATCCGGCCCGGAGGACCAAAAATGTCTGCGCGGCAGACACCCAAGGAGCGAGGGCGAACATACGCCAAGAAGTGAAATACAAAAAAAATAAAATAAATAAAATTAAAATAAAATGAGATGCAAAGGAAGAAGCTGCGACTTACCTGGAGAATGGTGAAGCTGAATGCGCCAGCGGCGAAGCTGCGACGATAGCTGAACGGTCGAGGAAGCGGTGGCGTGTACGTGTATTTGTGTGGGCGTGTGTGTGTGGGAAAGAAAGGATCTCAGGTGAAAGGAAGGGAGTGAGAGTGCTCCGTGTAAGCTGATGACGCTGTTGTTGATAACGGCTGATGGTGTTAGAAGAGCCCAGGCGCGAAAGGTGACTGAGTCTCCAGAGGATGGCGAGGAAAGACGCGACTTGTATCTCAAGAAGATAACGAATATTAATTCGTTATCGAAAGGCGCGAATACGGCGAATCAATATAAGGCGAATTTTTCACTCACGACTAACTGCTTAGAAAGAAGCGGAAGTACACGATGCACAGGCGAGAGCTGGACGACCAGTACACCACAGAAGAAGAAGCGGTAACTGAGGTCAACTAGACGGGCGACAGAGAAGAGAACGGCACAATACACTGTTGACCAGACGATGCACAGAAGAGAAGTGAAGTTAAGGTTTGGAGGAATACAGAAGGTTTGAAGGGTGAGGGAAACAAAAATAACGCGCGCAGTCCGAAGATGAAAGGTGCCGGCAATCCCACCACCAAAAACAGAGAGAGAGGGAAAATGCGGGGAAGCGTGGGAAATATGCGGGCGATGAAATTATTTCAAAGGCAAGCGGATTAACGCGTACGCACGCACGGGCGGAGTAGGCGCGTAAGAGAGGCAGGCGTGGGAAAATTACCAAGTTAAAATATCGAGGCAGAGTTAATCCCTCAAAGGGAGCCGACCGAACACTACGTTTTCTTAGAAGTATATTTGGCGATGGCGAAAGGAAGATCAGTCTAGGAGCCAAAACTAATACTGTTATGCATTCCTAATCGTTTCGCTAATATTATTTAGAAAAGGCAGCAAAAAAATAAAAGGAAATATAAATCCATAATATTGTCCCCATTTACCTCCAATGAAGGGGGGGGGATTAAAATGTCATTTTAACATTATTGAAATCTGTTTGTAATCGAATTAGTGATAATCAAAATGCTGCTAAGGAATGATAAAGGTAAACTATAGCATTTTGCTCTAGATTATAGAGATGGAATTTCAAGATATTTACAAACTTTAATAAATTGTTTTGCGTATATTGTATTACATGTCTAATATTGTATACATAAATCTACATTTTTCATATAAACAAAAAAATATATATATAAAAAGATAATTATGCTTTATGTTAAAGACGAGGTTTTTTGGGTTTTCTCGATGATCTGACTTTTACTTGTGCAGGTGTCCTTAAAGGAGTAGCTGGAGTGACTATTTGTTGCGCAATGATGCTCCTTTCTTTGCTGTTATCTTTGTCTTTGCAAGTTAATAATTCTTCAATTTTGGCTAATCCTTCATTTGCAATGTCCTAAAAAAAAAGGAAAATATAAAAGCAAATAAAGTAAATTGTGTGCATTATGGTAGTGAAATAATACACAAACAGGACGACCATATTATGTTCAACAAAGGGCAAAAATATATTGACATATTTTATAAAAATAACAGTTTTGAATTTTTATAAATATTTTTTTAAAAATCTTATACTATGCCCTATTATAAACATGAAAATAAGTTTATTATATCATTAGTAACAATCATTTTTGGGAGAACTGCTTACCAAGAATGAAAGAAAGGGAAATATAAGAGCTGACAAAGTGTGTTATTGGGCGATGTTCTGTTTTTTGTTCGCTGCAATTGGCAATAATTTCTGAATCTTAAAGATTGGGTCAATTTTGTGAACAATCGTGCATTTGTCAATTTACTAATGTCAATGTTTTTTCTATTACTGTAAATATGGCATCATGGACAGAATATTTTTTATGATGAATAGTAAAAAGCCTAAAGAAAAAATAGTCGAATAATACAGCGGCTAGGATTGGAGAGAAGTTGCTCTCAGAGGGAGTGCTATTTTTTCAAATTTTTATGGCGTCGACTGTTCTGGTCTTTAGCCATACAGGGATTGCTATTATTCCTAACCTAGATCATGATAATGATTTCCTATGCAAGTTATCTGGTGAGGATTTCTATTGTTTAGGCTGTGTTGATCACTTGGTGGTGGTAGACATTTAGGAGCCAGTTCCAAGAATAGCGGTGGAAGGAACTGGCCCTAAACATTATGAACCGTGATTTACAAATGAAGGATTAACTATCAATCTAAAGAATGCGGTTATTCCATTTATGAGATTCATAATACTATATCTTTGTTTTCTTTATTAGAGTTAGAACGTACAAAATATGATGGTAAAAATTAATGACAAAAAGTTCTGATAAATGTTATGTAAAATACACTTTATTATACAGTATCGAGCTTTCGACCTGGGAGCCAGGTCATTTTCAAGATAACACAACTAGATTAGAACAACATAGCAGGTTACAGTTTGATGGTAGGTTATATTGCATACGTTAGCAGTGCTGGAAAACAAGTGGTGACATTATTTCAATACATTTGTATATATGGCATTAAGATAAGCCACGCCTGTTTTGAAATTGATAGATGTTCTGTTTCTATTGATGTGGATCATTTCAAAAAAAATTTTTTTTTTTTAATGAATTCTTTTCTCAGTCAACTATTGTAGTTTTACTGAAGTCAAAAGTGTGTACAGTTTTTGTATATGTTGAGAGAGAAATACATCAGTCTATATAAAAAACTATTAATAAATTACTAAGCTCAATATTTACCGTAAAATTTTGTTTAGTTGACTTTTGAGCATTGTTAAAGATGGCCACCACGCTATTGTGAACTTCTGAACATAATAACCTTTCATTCATATGAGGCAAAGCGTCAATCAATTTTTTTAAACATTTTTCGTTGTAATGTAATTGATTTAAACAAAATGATAAATCTCGCCATTGACGTTCATCTCTTGATTCACACAGACGAGCGCATAACTTCTCTACCAATAGTTCATTTTGTCTTTCTTTACCAATTAAGCCAAGAATAAATCTGTTTATTTAACATATTAATTATTTTAATTATAAATAATTATGAACTTACAAAAACCAAAACAGTAAGTATAGCTAGACAACTTTAATATAATACCATTAAGCACGCATAGTTACAGGGAAAAGCTTTCTTAGTGTTGGTTATAAATCGCTTGTTTACATTTTTACTTAGTTTTACCAAACATTTCTATATTTTAAATTTAATTATTCAGTAAATAATAATTCTTTTCTAAATCAGTTTTCTTTAATAATTCAAATTAGTTTTTCAATTAGTAAACGGAACAGCTGTCCTTTGTTAAAAAGTTGTTTATATTTTTCTTAAAGGGAAGGAATTTAGCTAAGTGGTTAGCGAGTTGGACTCCCTCGCGGAGGTCCCGGGTTCGAGTCCAGTGCTACCCTTAGATTTTTTCTTCCTAGGAGCCTCTACAGCTCATTGTCCGGGATGGACAGTGTTGTCTGTAGCGAGAGAACATTGCCCGGAGGCCGGCAGTGCACTGAGAAGGCTCCGGGCGCTAATGACCATAGATGTTAAAGCGCCTTAAATTTAAAAAAAAAAAAACAACATATTTTTCATTAAAAAAAAATGTCTAAGAAAATCCTGGTATAAGCAATGAATTTTATTCTCAGTCTTCACTAATTCCAGTAGTTAGTGCACGACTAACTAGGTCCAGTTTCCAAGAGAGGTGCGGTAAGATTGGAGTGGATCACTTCATAAATATAAGTGCTGGTAACTGTCAATTATATGCTACAAACGCATGCAAACAGCCTCTTTCGTCATCTTATCAGCAAAATCTAATAGGACACATTCCTTAACAAACGGTGAAGTTAAGGAAGAACCTTTTGATCTGTATTACCCTATTCTCAAGGGGACCCGTCTTTTAAATAAAGATGCACCTTCCTTCTTTGCTCTAGAACTGGAGAATAATGTAATGGGAAAAGTTATCTGCATTAGAAAGATCTTATCGCAATGTGGTAAGAGTAGAACAAAGGAGAAAATCCCGCACAATTCTCAATATACGAATTGCCAACATTATGGTCATACAATTAATGTCGCCTAGATGTCCACTGCGTGAAATGCGCCGGCTCTCATTCCTTTAAAGACTGCCCAAACAGGATTGTTTCCAGCTCTAATGCGACTTTGCAGACTCTATAGAAACAGTAATAAAAAATGCAACGTACAAAAAACAACTGATCCACGACCATACAGAACACAAACAAGTCAAACACCAAGCTACATTCTGCAACCGATTATTGTAAAAAAAAAAAACAGGATCCGAAGACTTTGGCTACGCACTAGAAACTATACATTAACGCAACAACTGAATCGGCTAAACAGGAAAATAAAATGGGAACTAGACAACTACAGGATTAACAGATATAGAAAACACGAGATAAGAACAGGAGATCTAAATCTTTCTCTGGACGTTTCTTAAGACAATATCTCACTATACCATCACCATTGAATTCCTACAGCTACGGCAACTACAGACGAAGAAAAATGTGAAGTAATAGCTTCACATCAGGATATAATTGAATACACCAATACCACTCTAAGTGTCGAATTACCAATTAATTATATTACTCCAAAAAAAAAACTATGTACATATATTAAAAATTTAAGAAAGAAAAACGCCAGGAAAACGCTAGTCAAGTATTAAACAATTAAACGAAAAAAGGAATCGCATTTATTTCTTCAGTTTTCAACGCCTGTTTACGGAATGGGTACTTTCCTGTAAAATGGTAAAATGTATAATTTGTCTTCCATAAAGCTGGGAAACTCTGAGTTAAAAATAAAATAAATTGTAAAAGTAAAAATTGTTGGTACAATAAGGAGTTGTTTGTTTGTTTGTGTCAATTAGTAAACAGATATGTTTGTGAACCCACTATGGTATACCGTTGTCATGCTATACTCCAAATACATAAATCTATGACATGCTATATAGCAAAACAAGTGGCATTTCAAACAGATTTATAATATACCAATCTATCAACAATGTTATTTAGATACCTCATAATCCTATCAAAAACCTCAGTTGTTATTGTTTTGGATCTTTCTGGATTTGATAATCTAGAAATTATATCGGGAATAATATTATATAAAGTATTTCCTTTGCGTGCGAGATCAATAAAAAGGCTGTGAACTTGTTCTGAAAGTTAAATTAATTACTTTATTACAAAAAAAATTATATACTGTTTATTTTGATAAATATATTATTTATTTACCAGAAATGGAAACTTCAGAATCTTCCAAACATAGGCAAACTTCAGCTACATGACCACGGACTTTGACCATTTCTCTAGTGATAAGATGACATATCACTACAACCGTATTTTTGCGCACAATTACGTTTGTATCGGTGAGCCTGTACGTAACCAAATTACATTTTTACTAATGAGTAGGTGATTTCAAATGTATTAAATAAATACAAAATTATTAAGCTATGAATCGAGTAATTTTTTGTGGTGTGAACATTTTTAGGCTGTTTTAAGAGAACGTTTCTAAATACAAACTATTGACTATTTTAATTTTTTTTTTTGCCTAAAAAAAACACTCTATAAATTAACATCATAGACGAAAGAGGTTTCCTACAGTCTAGGTTATCTTAATCCTACTTTTGTATAAATGTTACCTCGTGAAAAGATGAGCAGTCCATGGTTCTATAATATTTGGATATCTTGTTAACAGATCACCAAATGCTAATACCAGATTACCCCGTACTGTATCTTCCTTAGATTTCTCCATTAACGTAACAAATAACTACAATAGTGAAATAATTATTACGATTAAGAAAATTATTTATTTACAAAAAAATGTTGATAAATTAGAATGACCATATTATAATAATTACTTTTCTTCAATACTCCTCAATACAATTTTCTGGAAACCTACGTGCAGCAGAATCTGGAGCAGCTCTATATCTCAGAACCAGATCCCTCTTTCAACCAACTATAAGCTGTTCTGCTCTGTTAGCCGCTCCATTCTGTGCAACGCTTGTCAAGATTGGGGTTACCAAACTTTTGTGCTTTGGTTTGTCAAGTTATGATCTTGTAGAAAAAGTTCAACGCTTCTTTTTTTTGTCACACTGATATTACCCCTAACTTTATACATGGAAACAGGTATTGACTTATCTTCTTGTTACCTTAAAACTACATTTTCAATATGTTAAAAAGATTCTTTCCCTTCCAGATTGTATATATCCTAAAGTTTGTGCAGTTGAAGTTAATTACAACGCCACATGGTTTGCTCATTGGAAATCTGATTCCTCAAATATGAGTGTGATTTTAATTTATCTCTTGATAGTATTTCTTCGTGGCAATCGGTTCTCTGTGTATTGTTGGTGAAAATGGGCTTGCTTAGCTTTCTGGGAGGAGTCTGAGATCGTGACGATCTTACTAATTACAGAGCTCAGTCACGATACCTCTTTAACCTTTTATCTGACAAAAACCGTTCGCGCAACTTATCGGATCTTCGATGGCTCTTCAAATTGTGTGCTAAACTTTACAACCTGGCCAGAAAGAGAAAACTATTTTTCGAAAATTCTTTCTACATTCAAGAAAATGCCTAATTCTAGAGCCAAGGAAGATGTTTTTCACTTTCTGGCTGCGTTGTTCTAGTCTTACCGAGATTCGCCTTCTTTGGCTTGATCTCCTTTTTTTGTCAAGATCCCAGGTTAATTTTTTTTTTTCTTCTTCTTCTTTTTAGGGGTATCGTTAGTTTTCCTCTCTTCTTCAAACTAACATGGCGCCCAATATCATCCTGGTCCTTCTTTGGTATCAACCCACACCTTCTCCACTGAGCTGGTGGCTATTGCTATCACCTCGTGTAACGTGTGGTAACAATATATATATGGTCAAATAAAGTATAATTATTATAATATGGTGCTACAACGGCATCCCAACGGTTCCCCAGCTCCCACCTGATTTACTTCTGACATAATGACAGTTGCAAGTTTAGGAAGGTGATAGTGCAGACAAAAAACACACGATCACTATTCAAAGAATTCTTTTGCAATACTTAAATTAGCCCGTCTATAAGAGGTTGTCTCAACTTATATTATAATCATAAACCCGAAATGATATCTGCGGCATTTATTTTCATACAAAACTACCTGAATTTTTTCTTCACAATAAGTCTGTGAAACCATCATATATTTAGCTAGAGTAGTTGCTGCTGCAGTTTTTAATGGTGCTGAATATTGCTCCTTTGCATTGGTACACACTTTAATTGCCATATCTCTGTAACCCATTCAAAAGAAATATAACAGATATTTACTTCTGAATAATAAATAAAACAAAAAAATTATTTTTAAAAAATGTTTAGGCCAGTACAATTTCAGAATACGAAAGGAAATACAAAGGCGCTGAAACTGAAGAGATGGGGCAAAATCTGTTGGAATGAGGTTTTTTCTGTTCAGAGTTCTGCTCCATTCAACCTCATCTTTGTAAGAATGAACGATGTGAGATAACTCCAATTTCCAAATCCGCCGTCAAAATTTTGAAACTGCCGAATTAAATTTATGGTACCTATAAAAGAATCAAATCTGCAGACTAGTGAGCAATTGACACCTTTCCTGCTGTCCATCTATATAGCTCGACAACTTTATTATGGTATCTGTGGGCGGAGATAAATAACGTTATATCTTTGCACAGCAGTTAAGGACTCACAACTAAGTTGTTGAGCTATACTAAAAAAAAATCAAACCATACAATAAAATTACCTTTTTTTCAATGCTTTTTACTTTCACTTTCAATGAAACAACTGTAAGGTAAGTTAAGATATTTTGACCCTAAAGTACTGTTCAATGAATATGTCATCAATAAGACAAAACATATAAGAAAAATAATTTATTTACCTAATATGGGCATCTACGGTAGACTCATCAGTAATCAATATTTCACACAATTCACTGATGGTATTCGCCAGAGCATCATCTTCAGCATCACGATATTCTGCCTCAAATTCATCCTGATAAATCAGATTTTTATATTTAATCAATAGATATTTAAATTTAAACGATCAGTCTAATTAAACCTTACATAAACAGCGTAAAATTAAGACTTTTATTTAAAATATGTTTGTTTTTCCAATAAATTCTACTTTATCTAACTGATGTTAGAGTGCTGATACTGCTGATTGTGATGAAATTGATTTCATTACAAATACATGTTTTAAGGCAATATAATTTCTGAAAATGTAATTTTCAGAATTTAATCTCCCATCTCTGTTTGATGTGTATGGGTGATATAACATGTGAATGCATAACTCGATAAAGAAAAATCAGAGGAATTTCAAACATGATCTTTTGGCATCATCAGAGGAATTGACAAGAAGTATTTGCAATAATTCTAACGAATTTTTGTGAACTTCGTATGCAAATTATCTTACATGTCGTCTATCGCCTTTATTTGAAATACGTACATTTAAATCTTATTTTGGAGGCATTCGGAGAAATTGGTAATATTAGAATTTCCCTTTCAGGGAATTTTTCAGAGCATATTGGCTATTTCAGGGTTGCCCTCCTATATATAAATTATTACATTACCAGTCCTTCTACCTTTCTATACGGAATATCAAGTTTGGACTTCCTACGATTTTTTTAATTACCTGGTAACGATTCACACAAACCAACCATTCCCAAACATATTTTCAGAACACAAAACATTTCCATTGAACATATGTAAATACAACTACAATCACAATACTTCCTGTTACAGCAGCAAAAAATAAAACACTTCAATATTATGAAATATTATAAGGGCTCCTACCATTTCGTCATCATTCATTTTCTCCTTTAGTTCATTATTTTTGGAACTTTTTGCCAACAAGTTAACTACATCATTATTGAAGTACTGCCACTTTCTAATAAAAAAAAAAAAAAAAAAAATACACGCATACATTAAATACGATCAATAAAAAAATAGAATAGTTGGCGAATTGTATAATTCTCAAGAATGTCTATAATAAATAAGAATAGATGATTTTTTAGTTTAATGCATTTCATTTACCTCAATAAAATTTCGCCATGTATTATTAATAATCTTTCAATGAGCGGTTCTTTTACACACTGGAAGGTTGAATCTTGTGATCCAAATATATCCCCATCTAGTGAAAATTATGGTAAACTTCAATCAGCTTAATCAATCACAATCAATGTGTAGGGCAGGATAAGCAACCTTGTTCTCATAAAGACGCAAATGAAATTTGCAAAATCGATAAAAGACACATAATATCAAATTGAATAGTTTTAATTGAACTAACGATAAACTCAAAACAAATTATTTGATAAATAATTTTTGTAGTTAAACATATTCTCACGCATGATGTAATGAATTTTGACATACATAGTGGCAGAAATGAAATTCTATGCAATTTTAATGATAAAATACCTCCCCCCCCAACTGAAGGAAGGAAAGACGAAAACAAAACGAAGAGACATTTTCTGCTTGAAGAGTAACATAACGTGTCAAGTTGTGAATAAAAATTCACATTCCGATCAGTTTCAGACAGAAAGTCGCAAATCTGATGCTAAGAGCAGCTTTATCTCCCATATCTCTCGTCTGAAGATATACAAAAGAATAACATCTTGAAATAAATCTGTCCGGATGATTATATAGCTCAGAATATCCGTCTATAATGAATTTTGCAACATCAAGATCTCTTGTCCAAAAAGGCCGCACTATGATCCTTACCTTCAATTCTATTTCCATTATTATCAAAAATTTGTTCATATAATCTCTTCAATAGAATATCCAATATTTTTTCAGGATAAGAACAAATCTATTAAAAAAAAAAAAAACAAAAAAAAAAGAAGAATATAAACTCAAAAAAAAAAATAAATAAATAAAATAGTTTAAAGCTTTATGAGCACCTTAGAAATCATAACGACAGCTGCTAATGACATAGGTATATATCCTTGAACCTCAATTCTACTGAAATTTGTAACCATCAAATTTACTATTTTCTCAAATAGTTCATGCTCTTGTGGCAACCTAAGAAAACAAAAATATAAGTTTTGTGGTACAAGTAAAAGTGTAAAGTGTAGAGAAGAAAGGAAAAATATTGTATTGTATGATTTTATAAACTAATATAATAGTAAATAGAATGATATATGTTACTAATATTCCAGTTAACTGTAAACGCGAATCATATTATAATAAAAGAATTCTGGAGGAAACTGCCCGCCCAATCAGTATAATGGCATTCATATAATGTCATGCAATTAAAAAGATTCATTTAAAAAAGATCTAACTGACGAGACTGATGGGACCTTGTTAATACCTTAAGTAACTGCTAATACCTTTGTTTTTTATTCCTAACATATAAACAACGCTTGTTTTCTTGATCATATTTCTTATTTTATAAAAGCAAGATATAAAACGACATTATGGGCAATTAAACTAAGAAGAGTCAAACTTTTCCAGCCGGCGATTTTTATGAGTGCCTTGTGATCAGCCAGCTTAGTTCTAGACTTTGCTACCAGAGCCGCTAATTGAAGCTCTCCACTGCTATCAACCCCATGGGGAATCAAACACACCGCACGTATCAAGGTGCACGCCCTATCCACTACACTAAGCACAGGGACTAAGCCGTTAAACATTAACGAGAATTTCTAACTTAGATGAAAACTTTTCAAAATGTAGTAACAGAAAGTCGAGAGATTTTTTTACTAGTTCGCATACCTAACAATAACAGAAAATCCTGACAATGTGATTGCTCACTCCAGATTTCTGGATTAATACAGATGAATAACTAAGAATATAATATTTGTAAATTACAGAAAATATTTGATTACCTCATAGATTTTCCATTTTTTTTTATCATACTTATTTTAGTTAATATTTTGCAAGAATACTGTACGGCCATCAAATCTCTATGCTTATCGAATCCTGCATTTATAATTGTTTGCAAATTAGACGAGGCAAGGGAAGGTTTCTTACTGAAATAATATTTAGCGAGTTTCATAATTATCATAAAAACAAAATAAAATATTTTTGAATCTCACCTGAAAATGGCTTAACGAATAGCATATCACCGAAACAGGAAATTTAAGCTCTATAGCACTCTTTTAAAACAAAGAATATATTTTATTATAGAATGAAGCTGAATGGTGGATTGCTTAGTTGAGGTGCATTACGCGTCTGGCCTCGGATCAACAACAAACTTCTACAAATTGAGTTTTAGGTCTCCTCCAGAATTTTTCTCCATCCATACCTTAGTAAGGTAATTTTCAAATTCCTAACTACTAAGATGCAGATATCACTGATATTAGCCTTTACGCCATCCTATATCACAAATTCGACCACATTTATACCCCATGGTACATCGATAAAGCGCTCTTTTCCATGATGATAATATGCTCCGCGTAAGTGTTTTTTTTTTTTTTCTAGTTTTCAGGACGCCTCTCTTTAAATAGATTATACATTTCGGTTATGACGTTTTCTCATTCATTTTCCTGCCAAATAAGGGTATCTTTCTTTTAGACTTAGTCATAGTCAGGGGGAACATTGGTATACATAAAGTACTATTTCTGTTTCTCTGGAAAGAACTTTATTCTTCATTTGCATTATTAAGCCATAATAACATCTGTTATAATTCTATATTATATAATTAATCACATGTCCAACGCTGACATCAGCTTGTTCAAAGCAACCCAAGTAAGAAATCAGTTCTATTTATTTGTATAGCCTTTGTTCGGACTCTTGATGATGCTTTATATTTAATTTTACTTTCGTTTAAGCAGAGCTCTAATTATTATTATTATTATTATTTTTTTTTTTTTTTTAGGCTCTTTCTGAGGATGGGGAGTATATTCCCGACTTTACCCAAATTGTATAACACTATCTGCATAATACTAAATTTAAACAAACTTTAAAGTTATGTAATTTTTTTACATGCTTTATATTTCTTTACCAAAAAAGAAATTTGTATACACTATAATTAAAATTCTAAATAAATTATAAATAAGTTTTTTTGCTTAAAAAAAAAACTGCAATTAAAATGTTGCTGCGACATATTCAAACGAGATTCAAGATTTGACATAAAACTTAAACATCAAATACAATCAATTTAACCACAGATTAATATTATACAGTATGAATAATTGTAAGAATTTAGCAGTTCGTTAACTAATCATATTCAAAAAGAATAGTTTAGTGTCTTTTTGTCATTCTATATTAAAAAAAAAAAAAAATGGTGGCAAAAAAACAAATTGAAATAATATTCAAAAAGCAATATTTACAATAGAACAGGTAAAAAGTTATATTTGAGTAAATGAATAAATAAGAAAAGGTGGTATACTTACAGGGCCATCATGTCAAGTAATATTAAAGCTGAAATACTTTCCTGCTCTGACACTTGATCTTCTTTTTTATCAAATTTTTCCCAAAGTACCTAGCAGCCACATTTATCAGCAAACATTTTAGACATACAATATTAACACGTATGACAAAACTTTATTCATTAAACACATTACCTGTATAAATTCTCTATCCAATTCATTATTTTGCACCCATAGATCGACCAAATCTTCTAAAGCACTTTTCTGCTCCATGTCTAGTTCTTCTAATAACTTCGTTAGTCTTTGGGCAATCTACGAAATTTTCCTTTAGATCACAATCAGAAATTTAAAGGAAATATTTTGGGATTGCATATTTATAACATTAGACTTCAGATATTGTGAAAACAGACGGAAAACTAAAGTTCTGAACGAATGCCCATAAAGAACCATTCTTTCAAATAATCTGGTATGAAATACTCAGCGACTTTCTCTTTGATCAGTTATAGACAATTATAGAATTGAAAAATTTTCAATTAAACTTTGAAATTTGTTTTCTGGGCTCTGAGCAAGTTTATATAGGCACTCTTGGGCTGAAGTAATCATTTTAATTTAGTTAATTCTAGACCATAGAAGACAGAGTTAATAGCAGTGAAAGAAAATAAATAACATTTCAAATTTAACAACACAAGTTCCACAGAACACTCTATAAATCAGTTTATCCCGAAAAATTCTTTTAAATAAAAGTAATTGGATTTTATCTGTGTAGTCAGCGATCAAAGTTTCATGAATTTATCTGTTTTCGAAAAAATTAAAAAACTTCTCTTACAGACGCACTTCAGGTTTACAGATTTTTCTTCATATTTGGAATGTAATTTCTAATGGGCATTAATATTTATATAACTATACTTTAAAAACATTTTTTCATACTCAGCGGCCCTCAAACGTGTAATTCAAACATTTGACAAGATCGCTATACTTCTTCTTACAAGGAATTAGAAAGTAAAAAGAAAGTGAAATGTGGATCCCCCATATTCTATGAAAATAGGGGGGAAAAAAATCTGGTGTGGAACACTCACACAACTTTCTCTTTCTCCAGTTCTCAAAATTATAATTGACAAATTTTATAGTTTGTAGCCAAAATTTAATGAAATTCGTCGAAAAACTGAAAAAACTTTTCAGTAAAAGCGCACTTCCGGTTTACTTATTTTCTTGAAACTCGGAATTTCGGTCATCTATTTATTTGTAATTAATTTTCTTTGCATGATAAAATTCTATAATCAACTATGATAGCACTTTAGAGAAAAACATAACCCCGGGATCTCACCCCTAAAAGTACCCTTAAATGAATTTTGCCAGAGAATGTTTAAATAAAAGTTGTAGATCTTTGTATGCTTAGTTTATATAAGAAGTTTATAAGAAAAAATCATTTAGTAAAGTGGCAAAGTAAACGCACTTCCGGTTATTCGATTTTTTCAAAATCGGAATTTCTACAACACATTTAATTCTAATTAACATTATTTAGATGACAGAACTGTCTAATAAACTGAAATAGCACTTTAGATGAAAACCTAACCCCAGGCCTTTCCCAGAAGTGCCCTTAAATGAATTTTCCCGGAGAAATGTTTCAGTGTATGTAGTTGACATACCAAGTTTGAAGAAAATCGGATTGAGGAATCTTGACAAATGACCCACTGTCGGATCCCACATGATGATAACTAAACGGAATATCAAGTTTGAACTTTCTACGATTTTTCGTTTATAAGCTATGCTGTTCACACACACACACCATTTGCTATAAAACCACTTTTTTGGACTCAGGGGACCTCAATACGGATATTTCCGGTGGAAACTCAATATCGAAAATTTGACACGATTACAATACTCGGAGTAAGAGAAAGTAATAATTTAATTGTAGAAAGATTCTCTCGATAGCTGTCTTTTTTTTTTTTTTGAAAATTTTACTAGAATCGCTTCTAGAAAACACGATGGAAAAACTTACCCTAAATTAAAAATCTGTTACATACAAATGGAGTTATGAACTTATTTCAGCAACTCACTGGAATAACTGAAAAATACTGGCATTATTATATTCAGCAATGTTCCAGTAACCTATCGGCGTCACAATATTGCACTAAATCTATGGCCATATAAATACATCTTAAAAGATGTTATGCCTTTACTCATTGAAATATGAAATGAAAATCCATTAGTGAAACTTGTAAACTATAGAAACTATCACGACGAAGAAGTGTGTGTGTGTGTGTGTGTGTGTGTATCAGACATATATATATACAAACAAAAATCAATACAGACGTGCAACGCTCTGGCTCTGGCTGTTTTTTGGCATGTAGTTAAATATAATTTTTTGTAAGCAGCAGCTACAGCATCCTTGATTGTAGGCTGATCACAGCGAACCAATAACAGGATACTCCGCATAACTCGTTTAGAATCGGCCAAGCCAAACTGATATGCTGCTGTAAAAAATTCAATTGCTTCTGCAACTCCCATTACACTTTTACTTTTCAATATGGTATTGATGTCTTTTCCAACATCATTCATTAAAAGAGTGAAATTTATGGATTCCTGTAAACGAAACAAATGTATTCAAAAAAACAAAAACACAAAGTCAAAGTCACAGTATAAAGTGAAACATGCTAAAACAATAACCAAATTGATATTACTTCAATATAATCTACTACTGCTTTCTGTTTATTATATTCCTCATTGAAACTATCAAATTCAAGAGGCATATTGTCATATAAATCCACAGTTTTGGTAAAAATTTTCTTAAAAACCGTTGTATAATATTCAACAGGATCCGATTTTTTATCCATATTACATCTGAAAAGTATAAAATTACTTGTTTTTTTATTTCTAACAATGATAACTGAAAAGAAATATATTTGGAAAAAAAAATGAACTGAAATATTCACAGGACTTAATCTTACTTCATTTATTACAATCTAACTGTTAAATTTCTGTATCATGGGATCTTTACTAAACGTTTAATTAACCTTAATAATAACGCTATTCTTTAGGATGGAGGACAGCCATATATCACTAACTTAGCTTTCTGGCTTCCGCCGCCACTGTCAGTCAAAAACACTTAGATCTTCGCATCACTTCAAAATTTTGTTATGAACCTAAATAAATAAATAAATAAACCATTGACACGATCTGCGATCTCAACCCAAAGACCTAATTTGTTTCTATTATCACCATATTGTTTCTATTGATTAGAAAAAATCAATTGCTGAATCTGACTACCTAATTTCCAAAAAATACTTAGTGATTGTGCAAATTAGAAATAAATATAATATCCCAAATTGCCCAGAAACCACTATTTTTTTTTTTTGAAAAATGATTCAAATAAAAATGGTTGGTTTACATATTTATTTGCAGTAAACATTTTAAATTTATTGAGGTGGTTGGTTCCGCAGAGCTGGAAAGCATCAGAAGCATTTTCCGTGACAGCCTGCTTCATTTTGTGGTCATCGACCGGTTTCGGGCGTTCGCCCATCTTCAGGATGCGTTTGTCAGATAGTGTAATATTTTGCTCTGTGCAAGTCTGTGTTATCACATTGTTGAAATTCGATGACCACAAAATGAAAGCAGGCTATCACGGAAAATGTCTCTGATACTCTGATATTTTAAATTTAAGTAAATCTTTGCAACTAATTGCAAAAACTCAGAAACCAATACTATACTGATCGCCCTTCTGGTTAATCTTTACAAACTTGGAATTTCAACAATGGATTTAATAAACCTTTACTATTATATAACTAGTAGGATCGTTACTGAAGACCAGTTTGTAGTAAAGCAAAAAATCTCAAAGATTTCCTGGAGCTAGAAAGAAAAACTTTAATAAATAAAAGTGACAAATGTTTGTATGTAGTTAGTATGCAAAGTTTAAGGAAACTCATTGAAGTTTTTTTTTTTTTTCTCTCGATAAAAAGAAATAAAATTCATCGCTCTTCTAGTTGACTGATTTTTTTTGACATCAATCATTTTTTGTCGGGTAGAGCTTATCAAGTTTGAGTGTCCTGCTTCTTTTAATTTTACTTTCTCTTACTTCTAATAGGGAGAAGTATTGCAATCGTGCCACATTTTCGAATGTTTTTAGGAAGGGTCTGTATATGTGTGCGTGTTAACAGACTATCATAAAAACGAAAAGTAGCAGAAAACTCAAACTTGGTAATCCGTTTAAGTATTTCGCCGTATAAAACGTGAAGATTTTTAACAAAATCCTTTAACCGGAAGTGTGACTACTAAATTTTTTTTATTCAGTTTTTTATAATTATCTCCAAAACGGCTTCATTGATTTTCATTAAATTTTGTATACTACCTACATACATACCTAAATACCTATCATTTTTTATTTGAAACATTTTCCCACGTTAAACCTTCCCTCTAAAGTATCATTTCAGTATAATTTGTGGTTTTTTACTACCTACATTATATTAACACACAATGGAAGCATTGATAGAATTATACATTGGAAGACAGTGCGAATTTATAGAAAATGTTTTCGAGTTTTCGGCAATTTTCTCGAAAATGACTAAAACGATTTCCTTTAAACTTGGTATGCTAAGTTCACAGACAAAATGTATTACAGTCATTTGAACATATTTCCTCCAAAAAAATTATTTTGAAAAGTTGTGCGGAATTTGTGGCGTTAATTTCAAATTTTATAATATACATAGTTGGTTCAGTGTTATTAGAGCGCTCTACTGGGCTATAATACAATCATCATTTCTCTATCTGCCAAGATTAGTAGGTTGATACTTTATCCCTAAACATCTCTATATTTATGTTAGGACAAATATGTATAATTTGAGTTTATACATTATAATTGTATTGAAAGGAGTAAGAGAAAGTCGTGCGACGATTTCACACCAGATTTTTTTTTTTGAAATATTTTGTTTATATACAAATCATTCGCGAAATTTATTTTTTCAAATTCAGAGGACTTCAAAAAAAAAATGGTGGACGAGAAAACTGAATATTGAAAATTTTACATGATCGCAATACGCCCTATTTTAAAGCATAAACAGCGTATTCAGAGGAAAATGGTGGACGAGAAAACTGAATGTTGAAAATTTTACATGATCGCCATACACGCTATTACAGCATTAATAGAAAGTAGAACATAAAATTCACGTTGAGAAACTGATCAAACAGAATTAATATTTAAACCACAACTGTTATTAGTTACTTACCTGATTTCCTGAGCATGCGGAAATTGTAATTCGCTTTGTGTCAACAGATTTATTGCTTCTACAAAATGTTTTTCTTGCAATAATTTTATGATAATTAATAACACATCTGAGATATTGATACTTTGTGTTGAAACCATTTCTTCTTCCGACTGATTTTCTAAATAAAATAAATACAATTACTAAGTTGGAATACAGTGAAAACAGTGAATGCGAGATGTATTCAAATCCTAACCTAAATTCGAAATGTATTTGTTAATCTCTAATATTAAATCCACTTCCAAATGGGTCCATGCTTCTTCTCTAGGTAGTGTTCGTTTTGCATTTATATTTCTAAGGATAGTTTTCGCTTGTAACAATTGTCCGCGCATCTCAGTGATGTTTAACTAAGTTAATAAAAAAAAATTAAATTATTAATTAGAAACAATAAAATAAACAACTTTAGGAAAATTAGAAAATTCATGGAAAGCTAAAGTAGTAATAAATTCAAAGGCAACACCAACTTTTCCAGCATATGGATTTTCTTTGAGTATTACAGTGAATAATTGGATTGCACTTTTAACTGCCATTAAACTCTTATCGGATATTCTATTTTTTGCAGATTTAAGAAGAGTCATTACAAAATTTTTGGGAATAGCTCGCTCAGCTGCTAATTTACACCACAACTGTAAAACCTGAAATTAAGAAAAAAATAATAAGAACATTGATTATGTAAATAAGATTTATAAAATTTACAAATGTTTAATTTATAGCAAGAAGTTTATATTAACAATTATGGTTAGGATCTAGTCTTTGAGATCTAGAGGTATGAGATATGAGATTTGATATTTTAGAGGCGGTTAGATTTTTCCGCCCTCACGCGTTGTGGTCTAGTGGCTAGCGCACTCGCCTATGGTATGAGAATACAGGGTTCGACTCCTGTGAGAGCTAAGTCGATGATGACCCAGATCGTGAGAAAAAATGGGCAGCTAACAGTAAACCTAGGGTTGCGTAGGCCAGAACTGAACGGCGAAGGAATTGCGGCGTGCTTACCACACGCCCCCCAAAACAAATCGCCGTTTATTTGGGATTGTTCCCAAGCTTTCAGCAGTAACTGTAGCCATTCTCAAGGATACTCTATGCTTAAAAACGAATAAGATTATATTTTTTTTTGAAAATATTTGATGAAAATCTGTATGATGTCAATTTGATCAGTTACTTGTTTATTTAGGTTTATCCTTTTTACTTTATCATAGTACTGTAAGAGAAACGGCGCCATGCGAGCATGAGAACTTTTCGAAATCGAGTTTTCATTGGAAAGAACTGTTTTTAGAGAGAACCGTAGTAACCGTTACCGTGAAAATTAAAAAAAAAATAACGTTTCCATAGAGTCAAACTTATGGTTTATCGATTTTCTTCAAATTTGAAATTCTGAATTTCCTAAACAGTTTCTTCACCTTTTAGAGATTTCCTTGAGAACAGCATCATGGGACTTCTTTAAACGATGTGTAAAGAATTATTGTTCACACCTGCAGATCCGGGGTTTAGAATAGGCATGCTCCCTTCCAGAATGTCGTAAGAGGCGACTTAAGGATCACACTCCACGTGGCATCTTTCCTACTCCACTGCTCTTTCCCTTCGATGGACCCAAAAATGTAGCACTAGGGGGTTATATATTGGATTCCTGGACAGTGAGGACATCACAATCTTCTTTCAATTAAAGGAATACCCCATCATAATTCTATCTCACCTACTTACCTACAGATACGATAACTTTTGATATTCGATACTGTAGTTTCAAGCACTTAAACAAAGCTCTTTACCTTCTTTCCTTTCCCTATCCCATGTTATCTATCCATAGGCGAGATGAAGGTGGGCCTGGAATTAAAGGATCATAGGCAAGTGCCACTGTCTTGAACTGCTTTTAAGACCTTTGGGAAATGCTTCTTAAGATAAAGAATCCTCTCCAGGAGCGGTCTGGGAATAAGGCATTTCAGCTTACTCTTGGAGGGCTTATTATGCTCACGCACACTGAATCATATTGGGGTGGAGGAAGAAGAAAAGCTAAGAAGGAGATCTGATAGAAGGGTCGTCCTCCTTACGAAAACACTATCACAAAATAGACCCTTAGCAATACTTTTGGTGGGAATTTTAACGAGTTTTCAAGACATCAGGCCTATCCTGACTCCACAAGGAGTGGACTGGGCATCCTGTCTGCCTCTTTCCTAATCCCAACCATACTACGCATCAGGAGGTCATTTCTTGAATTCCTTGGGCGCGTCATCTGTATCGTGGGGACGTCACAATCATTTCCCGAAAGAAAGTAAAAACCTATCAATGTTCCACTCCACCTCCTTCTCTGTGGGTTGTAGTCTTTTGATCTTCGACCGAGGTTTGGAAATGCCAATCATTACTCCCTATTTTTTTGTCTTCTTCCTATCCTTTTTTCCCATCTGTAGACGAGATGACCGATGGGCTCTAGCACCTGGGTTAAGGCTGATGTGAGAGTGTATTCGGGAAGCGCAATGGACCCTTTGAAGTTAAGTGCATCTACTTCCTATCTTAGAACTGTGATCTAGAATAGAACACTATAGAATCGTTTTTGTTGATAGTTTTTCCGAAAAATTGATTTTAGACGGATTCTGAAAGAATCTGTTCTCTAATTTTTTTCCCTAATTTAAGGCGCGTCAACATCAAGCTTTAGCGTTCGGAGTCTTCTCAGTGCACTGCCGGCATCCGGACACTGTGCTTTCGTGACAGACAACGCTGTCCATAACGGATAGTGAGCTATAGAGGCTCCTATGCCTTTTTATAATTTATTGCACCAAATTTTTATGACATCTGATTATCAGTACAAAATCGAACTTTGAAGAAAATTTATCATTAAAAACTATGAAATTCGAAATAAAAGAAAGTCTGTGAGTGATTCACACCAGATATTTTTTTATGTTCTGTTACTCTACTTAAGTAGAGTAATTCAAATGAAATAGAACAAACGAATACAAATGTCCTTGGCGTGCTTATAAGTTGTAAATGAAACTGGTTGTCGATATGGATCGGAAGCCCTGATCACGGCATTGAACGAAAACATTAATAAAAATGGAAAACTAAAAGTTAATTTTTTATTTACCTTTGAACGAACGTAAGAGTTCTGATCCCTTAAATGATTATGTAGATGTTTCAGCAATTGATCACGTACTAGCTGACATTCCTCATTTATATTTTCATCAGAAAAACACTTCAAAATGATTTCAGTAAATGCTATTAAAGAAGCATTTCTTACAACATAAGGCTTAAAAAAAAAATTATACAATATAAATATGGACTATGTGGATTCAACAAATAAGTAAATCGTGTTATGACATTATTTACCTCAACTATAAGATTTCTTGAAAGTGTTTTAACAGAAGGCAGCAACAGTGCTGGATCGGTTTCAGCAACATCAGTAATAAAAACTGCCACCGATTTAGCTAGACCGGGAACATCTTCATCATGTATTGCCATATTCAATTCTTTCAAAATTTTTGGAATAATTGTTGAACATTTATATTCAGTTGCCATTAATATAGTAGTGCTCGAGATGGCCGCAGCAGCATGCTCGAATTGTTTCATTAACTGCAATTAAAATTATTTGTGATTATTTTGTTCTCATGCCTTCCTCAATTTTGAAATTTAAAAAAAAAAAAAATCACCTGTACAATTTTTGGTATGAAAGTAATTCCATGATTGTGAGAAACTACAAGCACTGCCAATACTTGGGAAACGGAATCTCGAAGTGGTTTTAATTTGACTTGTGCTATCTCTGGATTTTCAAATGCTTTATAACAACAATTACCAATCAAACTAAAAATATAAATCTATTTTTTTATCACAAATTTAGTATCAAATTGAGAGAAATTGAAATTAAAATTCAGCTGATATAAAATACAATTACTGTACTCACTTAATCAGTGATTCTTCAACTACATAGGAAGGCCATAATATATTCAACTTCTCTTGAAGCAAACTATATATATTAATAAACGCCATTTTCTTTTGGTGATTCCAATCCCATACATCTTCAGGTTTAAGGCCTTTGGATTTCGACTTTACATATTTGTTTCTCTAAAACAATACATCATTCTTCCTTAATAATATTCAAAGTCATTTTCCAAAACCAAATCTTCCAAAATACTTATATGAACTTCACCTTCGGTTCCGATATAAAATTTTCAGAATTGAATGACAATTTATCCTCATAAGTTTTCTCAAACAATGAAAATATGTACAGGTTCATTTTGATTACATTAACTGCTTCCCGTTTTGAAGCAGGATCGTCAGCTTTTATCGCTTCACGTACAAATGCGCCGATATCCTTCAACACTTTATAAGCCATATAGTTTTAATATGCGTTATATATTTATTTATAAAAAACAATAAATACAGCACTTACTTCTTGAAATTATGCCATCATAAACATCCTGAAGTTGTGAAAAATCAATTTCCTTCTCGCTTAGTATTGAATATAAAATGTCGAAGCTTTGCAAAATACAGGTACAACCCTTTGTAGAAATGTCCTTTTTCAAATCTGTAATGATTTAATCACATATTTTTAACCAGTTATGCTGACTTACAGAAAATCTTCCTATACTGATTATCAGTTACAACATTCTTCTGCATCTTATCACATAAAATGACACAATTCAACTTATATTTGTATTTTAACAAATATATATAATATATACTTTTAACTTATATATGCTTGGAGGGGGTTCCAACCCCTAGCCTTCGGCGCCCAATTCTTTACCCTGTTAATATTCTTAAGAAAAATCTATGTCAAATGGTGCAAACCAATACTAACGCATGTTACGAGGGCTCAGCCCCCGATACCAACCCAGAAGGTGGAGGCCTCCCAAAATAGAAATGTAAAATAAATAAATCACATAAATTAAGGAAAAATGTATAGTTACAAAACTTGTTTCCAAACAACGTTTATAATAGTTTCAGAAAGTTGAATTATTATTCCTTATTTTGAACGAAATTTCGACAAAGCAACATAAACTAAATAAGGGTCTATCTACATACAGTCCAAGATGAACAATACTCTGTCCTTGAGACTATACAATAGTTATAGCAAAAGCTAAAACTGTAGGGATTTGTTGCCTGTATAGGACAAATGATAGTCTACTTTTATTGGAATCACCTATATCCAATATAATGCGTGGACCTGCACGATCACCAGTCATATTTCACCGGTAATGCAATATTTATGAAATGTAACTGTTTTTAAACGAGTGTTTCACACTCACACGATTTCCTCTTACTGTAATTTCCAAAGCTTTGATGTACTATTTATTTATTTGTTACAAGGGCTAGGCCCCCTGACCCCCCCAGGAAATTGCTAATGCGCGTAATTGCGTAAATGCACTTCACTCAATTGTTCAATATTAATTTTTTTTGCAACCATTTCACTTAGCCATGTTTGGAATCTGTTAACATGGGTACTATAAGTGGTATATTGAAATGTCTTGTTTGATCGTACACTTGCAGGCGCCAGATTTCTGGAATCGTCTGTGAGCAGAGTGATCCCACACTCCAAGAAGGGAAACGAAACGATGTCTCATCCTTCTGGCCACATTTAGAATGCATTGTAAATGTATATCTGATTTTTTTTTTTTTAACGGAAATATGATGCTAATAATTTAAAGTTTCATCATAAACAGGAATTTTTAAAATTGAAGGGGGTATCGTTTATGGATAAAGTAAATCGATTTACCACCTTTCAGACTATTCAAACAAGTCTTTAAGTCTATTATCTTTTCAACTGAATATTGGCCATTACTGCTTTTTAATAAATCTTCTTTAGACAGAGGTATAATGAACTGCCAATCATCACTTAGATCCATGATTTTCTTCTATGTTTTATCTAAAAATGAAATGTAATTAGTTGCTACCAGATATTTACATTTCATTTCAACTCTGAATTTAATACTAGTATATTATTATTATTATTAAGAACAAATAAAAAAAATGAAGTGATCTATAAAGTACAAATAATAAAAAGATAAAATAGACTTCCACATTTAAAATACTTTCTTCAATTTATACTTACAATTGAACTTTTGACTTATATAAATTCAACAGACCAAAACTTAAACTTAAGTTATGCCAAAGAATAATATTTATGAAAAATATACCTAAAAAGGAAAACATTCTCCCGATGTCAAAACTAAATTCTTGAAGCTATTGATTAGTATCATGTCTCACTTTTAACATGCAATCATACAAGAAAAACTTATGAAACGATACCACAGATAACTGCTCAGAATTATTCTATGGTAAAATAATTTCAAAGAATTTTCTCCCAAAGAAACCACCCTATACGCGACGACTCATTCCCGCCTTAACGTACTTTAAACAACCTATAACCTCTTCATGAATAAGGTTATTTCAATCAGCTTGACTCCAAATCCGCGCAATTTTTTTTTTTTTTATTACCTAACAAATAATGAAGTATATTATAAGCAGTATCAAAATTGATAAATTAATATATCAAGTAAAAGATTATTATTAATTTTTCAACAATATAAACTTATCAAATAGCCTTATCATGTCATGGAATGTGTATCGTCCATATTCACCAAATATTTCCTTAATTCATTGACTTAATATATTTTGTCAACTATTTCACCTTTATAATTATGAACATATAATTTCATATTTGGATTTGATTATGGGTGTATCGCATCAAGTATACCTACATCCACGTAAGCAATGAGACATATTAATTTAATACTCTCTTGTAAACAAACAGTCTATGAGGATTTGTTTGAAGTAGTTTAATTGAAAACTAAAGACCTTAGTATGGTATACATGACAGACGAGGGGCCAAATCCAGGTGTTATGCGTTCCGTGTCGAGGGATGCCTCCGGAAACGGAGCCTCCGGGGCACCGGCGAAATCCCGGAATATTACCGGTGAATTCCCGGCTATTGCGGGGCTCTGGTCGGGTGGGCGACTTTTATCCTCCAGCTACTTGTGGAATTTTTATGGACAAAAAAACTAAAAAACAAATAAAGGCAATGGTGACGGTACAACAGGGCAAGGGAATGGAGGTTCATTAAGCTGTGGGAGATCAGCTCAAGGCCTGGTGTGATACTGCCTAGGTGTAATCAGGGAAATTACTAGCCGTAATAAGGTTTTCTAGGTTTGGGAATATTATCTTCTTGGAATTACGACGAGTAAAGATGCGTTTATATCACATATACTGTCCAGGACGTAGCGTGGGAGACACGGCACAGACAAGTTTTCACACCATACGACAACTCAGTTACAGACGCCGACAGACAAACTAAAGAGTTGAATGCAAACGTAACTACCAAGCACGTTTAAAAACTTTTCGGTTGAAGAATTAACTGTGGTCGCAATTCTACTTGAAGAAGAAGAAGGAAAGAAACTGGACTGTGTGGAATTAGAGAAAAAAATGAAAAGATTTGCTGTGCATCCAATGAATTTAAAAAGAAAAAAGAAGTAGAATTCTACACGCTCTACAAAGAGCAGTAGACGAAGAAACAGATTTTTCAAATACTTCAGAATGAGCCAGTAAGAGTTTCAAACCATTGTAACAAAAATTTCACCAGTAATAACTAAACGGGACACCAAGTTTAAGGAGTCTTTATGAACAAGAGAAAAATTAGCCGTTTGATTAAGGTAAGATTTTAATTTTATATACCTATATTCTAATTCTACAAAACATATAACATATAACTGAAAATTTCACTTGTTTTTGGCGTAAAAAAATTTGCTTTGGGTAATCTTAGCACTAAAAGAAATAAAAACAATATTATTTTGAAACATATGAGGTGAAATAATTTTATAGTGTATATCCAGGTGTTGTTTCTTCAACGCTCTTCAATTCTTGATGGTGAGGTTTTGGGTACTGTTGAATCCTCGTGGCCCTGATGCATTATTGTCCCCTTATGGAAATCCTGAAGATGGCGTTTGCTGAGATTATATGGTATAGAAATCATTTGGTAATGGTTCTGGCATTGGCGTTATACACGATGCGGGCGAACTTGCATATTCAGTAGTGCTATTCGAATCTCTGCCATCTCTACCTATAATTTCTAGCTCCATTTCAGATATCACTGCAAATATTTCAGCTTTTACTATAGCTCTATCTCGAGGAGGGAATGACTGAACTGTCGTAGCAATACTATCAACAAATTGCTGAATGCCATTGCTCTTTGTTTTATTTTCTAATATGAATTTTATTAACGATGTTGAAAGCGTTTCATGAGAAGTATACTGCGGAGTCTTTGACGAATCTTAGTCCGATTTAGTACTGGTGTATTGTCTTGTGACGATCCAGAAATTAAATAATTCCTAATAATAACAAATTAGTAATAAAAACAATTAAATTTGTAATAAACAATTAAATAATTGTTTTTAGAATTAGAAGGCTGGGTTAGAGTTGCTTCACAAACATTTGTTTGCTCTGGAAGTGGAAAGTTTTGTGCTACGTTAATATCAGAAGAAACCAAACTTGCTTCATTGTCTTCATCGGAGGCATTTTCTTCGACATTACTAACTTTAGCTTCTGGTTGGCTGGGACAGTGCAAAGAGAGGGCCTCTTTTTAAAATACGGCAGAAGAAAAGACATCTCGTCGTGATATTTCCATTTTCTTTTAGATCCACCAGCTTGTCCACTTTTCGTCTCCTTTTGTTTTTTTATGTCACGTCGGAATGACATGTCGGTAAGAAAGCCCATGATTTTTTGCAATCTTTCTCTGAAACAAATAATAATAATAAATAACGACAAAAAATACAATAACAATTAATAAATTTGTTTCAGATTTCTGGCTTCTCGTTCCTATTTGAGTATAGCATACAGTTACTGACAGTTGAAGTATGTACAGCTATCATACAGGAAATGATAGAAGAATGCATGCCAACACCTACCAAAGAAAAATGCTTAATCATATCAGAGCGATTCTGGAATGTTTGGAACTTTCCCAACTTGGAGCCATAGTCAGTAAGTAAACACGTCATTATAACAGCTCCAGCTAACTATAAAAAAACTCTCTGTTAACTATAAAAAAACTTTTTCAATCGTGCTAATGGCAATTTGATCCCGATTATAAGTTTACAAGTGTAGATGTCGGTTTTTTGGGAAAAATAGTGACGGGGGAATATTCTGTAACACACAACAGGAAAAGCTCTAGCGGCAAATACTCTGGTTGTTCCAGGAGAAAAATACGTAACCGCTACTGAAATATTGATGCCGCATGCTAGGCGACCAAGCTTTTCCTTTAAAAACATATCTGATACGACCCTATCCTCAGCCACAAATACATGTTCAATGCAAAAGAGTATTTAATGATAGATTGCCACGTGCAAGAAAAGTAGTAGAAAATGCCTTTGGACAATTAGCACTAAAATATCTATATACAACAGAAGAATTCAGCTAAAACCCGAAAATGTAGATAAAGTAATATTGACTACGTGCTGGACACGCTACGTGTTGGTATATGGGAATGGCACTTGAAATGTAATTCTTCTGATGTAAAGACACTTAGTGGACAAACTTAATGGACTATATAACCATAAATAAAATTAAGTTCTCAGTAGATGCTGTTATCTGGTGGCCATTTTTGTAACTACAAATATACTAATTTTAATTCATTATTATTTAGATTTCGGTATTTATGTAGTAATACATAATTACTGAAATTCGAAATATTGGCCATATATTTAATTCTAGTTTAAAGTTTTTTTAAATTGAAGAAAAAAAAGTGCCAACAGCACGCGGTGTTCCCAGGCGGTCACCCATCCAGGTACTAACCACGCCCTATGTTGCTTAACTTCGGTGATCGGACGAGAACCGGTGTATTCAACGTGGTATGGCCGTTGGCAGTGAGCGATGTATGTGTCTTGAATCAATACGTTGGTCCCGCAAAACTGTATAAAATCATATTCATTTTTTTGGAATAGTTTTCGAAAAATTACGGAAAATATTATTTAGTAAAGTCGTACCACTTTACTTTGGTAGATTTTGAAAGAAACCTTCGTCTCTTATGTGAGATGTTAACTAAACAAAATACAAACGAAGTTTGAGCTTTCAGCGCGGATTAGTTTTGAGGTATTTTGCTTAAAAAAAAAAAAGACTAACAGACCATTCGCTAAAAATGTTTTCTTAACCTCTAGACCTCAAAACCTGAATTTCCGGTGATAACTCCATTGCGAAAAATTTGATACAAATGCATGAGTTGAAAGCAATATTTTAGTAAGAATCATTAAAATAAAAAAAATTAAAAATGCAAAAAAAATTACAAGTAATAAAAAAAAAATTGCCAGCGCCAACAAACACACAGGGTTCCCAGGCGGTTACCCATCGAGCTACTAACCCTGCGCCCTATGTTGTTTAACTTCAATGATCGGACGAGTACCGGTGTATACAAACAACGTGTTATGGCTGTTGGCAATGAGGATTGCACGTCACTCACTGATAGACTAATAATGTTTGTTTGTATTTTATTAAACCTTCGTGTTCACAATATCATCAAGTCGGACTTTCAAGCAAACAATATGTTTTTCTTCTATAAAGTAGCTTGATTAACCCTAAAAATGAAGGCCAACAGTTTCAGAAATTCTTGGACGGAGGACGGCTTAAAAACCTTATTACTAATTTTATCTCTTAATGCTTATTTACAATATTTTTCAGAGTGACATTATATGGCTGATAGAGTCATAGTGTTCATAGAGTAATCCTTTGTGTTCACTAGGACCAATCACCAGAACGGATGTTAAAGCAAGAAAAATTAAATATGAAACAGGCAGTGGGGAACCTCGGCCGTAAACGTTAAAGGCGTAGAATACATCGAAGCAAATAGGACTCTACATCAAGATCAATCAATAATAACGCGGAGACGGCTGTGGTCTCCGTTGTCTGTTTCATTTTTACTTTCTCTTAGTCTCAGTAAGAGTAAGTATTGTAATCAAGTCAAATTTTCGATATTGAGTTTTCACCGGAAATATCCGTTTTGAGGTCCCCTAAGTCCAAAAAAGTGGTTTTCAGCAATTGCAGCAATTTTTCGTGTGTGTTTTTAGGACAGCATATCTCAAAAACGAAAAATAGCAGAATGTTCAAACATTATATTTTGTTAAAGCACCACCCGGAGACCTGAAAATAATAAGCTTTTCGTAAAAATCTTTCAACCGGAAATACCACTTTTCTAAATTTTTTTTTCCAGTTTTTTTGTGATTTTCTCGAAAACGACTCTAACGATTTTCTTTGAACTTTACACATCAACTACACATATAAAAAGCTACAACTTTTATTTGAAACATTACTCTGGGAAATTCATTTAAAGCCACTTTTGGGGGAGGTTTTCCTTATAAAGTACTATTTCAGTTTATTACACAATTCTGTCATCTAATAATATTTATTAGAATTAAATATGTTGTTGAAATAACGAGTTTGAAGAAAATCGGATCACCGGAAGTGTGTTTTTACTGAAAATTATTTTTCAGTTTTCTGCTATTTTCTCTAAAACAGCTCCAACGATTTTGTTTACACTATGAATGTGAACTACACATATAAAAAGCTGCAACTTTTATTTGATAAATTTCACCTGGTTAAGTCATTTAAGTGGGCCTTAGTCGGAGGGTGGGGTTATGTTTTCCTCTAAAGTTTTTCTAAAAATTATTAGAAATAAATAAATTGCTAAATTTCCGAGTTCCAGTAAACCAAAGTAATTTCTTCAGTAAACCAGAAGTGCGTTTTTACTGAACAGTTTTTTTCAGTTTTTGCGATTTTTCTCTTTAAAAAAAATCGCCGAATTTCATCAATTTGGTGTACCAACTATAAAAGTTGTCAATTACAATTTAGTAAACTGCAGTAAAATAAAGTTGTGTGAATGTTTCACACCAGGTTTTTCTTTTTTGTTTGATCTTGATGTAATGTTCTATTTGCGTCGAAAAATGAAGAATACAAAGTAGTACCTTAAACGTTTACGCTGTAGTTCTCCGCTGTGTGCTTCATTTTTTTAAAAGACATAGAAGATTATCGAAGGTTTGATCATTTATGCTCTGTTAACTGGCTTTGTGTCTTGCTGTTTTTCCTTTAAAGTTGTCTGGACATTTTTTGAATTTCTTTGCAACGGCATTTTATAAATTTTCAAATTATTTTGCAAATAACTTATTTAAAAATAAAAGAACCATGCAGCTCGTCACTTCAAATAGAAACAGCAACAGTGAATGCTTGAATAAAAATTGAAATATCACCTTATTTGTTAACGCTTTTCCGATAAAGAGGTGCACCATATATCGATATGAAAGACGGTCATATCGATAGGTCAAAAATTTGTTTCCTCCCGTATGGCAGCTTGCTTAGAAATATGACTACCGCTTAAAGAAACCTCGTGTTGTTATTACAACTTCGTGATGCGGAATACCAAGTTTGAGCTTCCTACGGTTTTTCGTTTTTGAGATATTCTGTTACACAACCACTACACAGGAACTCATAGTGCCATATACAGGTTATCTCGAAACTGAATTTCATGTGAAAACTCAGTTTCGAAAATCTGGCACGATCGCAATACTTTAATAGAGGAGTAAGAGAATATCAAAAGTAAAGTTAGGGAGCTATTAAAAGAATTCTTCACTTTAAAGGTACCTTTAATCCTTTCTATATTTCTAGTGTTTTCCCTGAAATTGCTTGACAATTTCTAACTTTATTAACATTTTATTTAATTATCTATCTTCTGTTGTCAATTCTCTGTTTTCAATTTATTATAAATTAAAATAATTTCACAGATTTTTATTCGTTGTAATATGTATAGTTTGGATTACGATGTGTAGAAGCTGTATCTGAACATGGACAACAATAAAGGATAAGCGTTTCATTTCGTTTTTACGTTAAGCCCATGAATGGCGCTTGGTGAACTAGTAAAAGTGAATTCACAAAAAAAAAAAAAAAATGGAAGGAGGCAGGTGTAATTTATTGTACTGTGCTGCGATCAAATGGCCGTGGCAGGCCTTGAAAGCTATTGCGACTTTTACCTGTTGCTTGTTGTGAGGTCGGTATGGTTGAACACCAGCTTCGCCAGTCAGTGAGTCACACGGTGTTAGTGTAACATACTATGTGAAACCAGATGGCCGGTTGTAGGCGAGAATAAGATGGCGTCCGAGCCGTTAGGTATATCGCAAATTGGCCTTGTGGCCCGTAGCCCTGAAGGGCATGCTGCTAAAGGTATGGCAATTAAAGGTAATGAAGATTTATGGGTTGAAATACAGGCCCATACATTTAGAAATTGGGTCAACGAGCATCTGCGATGCGTTTCTATGGAAGTTAGAGATTTAGCACAAGACTTCTGTGATGGCACCCGGCTTTGTGCCTTAGTTGAAGTGTTACAAAAAAGAAAATTAAGAACAAACTGGATAAGAAGACCAATGAATCAACATCAATATTTGGAAAATGTGAGCGCCGCATTGACAGCAGTCAATGAAGATGGTGTGAAACTTGTCAACATTGGTAAGTAAACTGATAATTGAAATCTCTCTCTCTCGCTCTTACTTTCTGTTGATAAATAAAAAAAACCCTTTCTCCTTTAATATTTTTTTTACGGAACTTCGCATTCGCATGAAAAAAATTTGCAGATTCATTTATTTTTTGGGGGAGCTTAATGTTTTTATAGTATCTGATATAGTTTAGTTAATATAAGAAGTAAAGGTTTTTGAATTTGCTGATAATTCTGCTATCGAACTAAAACAATTTAGTAATAGTTTCTTAGAATTTGAAGCAGAATTAATAATTCGAGAATTACTATTTCAAAAATAATAATAATAATAATGCAGTTTTACACAAATTTGAATAATATGTTATAATTCTGTATTTTTGTCAGTTTAATAACAAAACATTAACATAAATGGTGTACTTTAACAGTCAGGCGGTGAAAAATTGTGATTTTTTTTTTTTTGTATTACATTTATAGTTCAATTATTGTGTAAATAGGAAAAATGTGACAGATTTATCACTATTCTGACAAAGTAGAATCCACAACAAAACAGTGCATTAGGCGGGCAAAAGATTCATTCTTCATTATTTAGTAATAATTGACTCTATTAGTCTGTTACTAAGGAATTGAATGATTTTTATTATTTACTCGGGTATACTTTGAACACACTGTGGCAGCGCGTTAGACCTAGCAACGCGGAGGTCCGGGGTTCGAATCCAGCATGTATGTTGCCCATAGATTTTCTCTTTCTATGGAGCCTTTACATTTCATTTTCCGGTAGGGTTGTCTGTAACAAGAGAACATTATCCGGAGGCCGGCAGGGCACTGAGAAGGCTCCGGAGGACGCAAATTGATCTCTAAGGTCGCACTGCATGTCCCCTTAAAAACAAAAACAATACTTAAAGGTGACATGTTTATTTTGTATATTTTTCCCCATGTATACATTTTGATGTTAACAATTTGAGCTGGTGATTAGCACAGTAGATATATTATTATTTTTAATTTGTGTGCCACTACTTATGAACGGTCCGTTCTCGCCCCCGGTATAGCTGAGTTGTATTCCATATTTGGCGAGACAATCCGTTCACTCTTTGGTTGTTTTACATGTTGTGTGGTATGTGGGAAGCGTTCTCTTAGTAGTAGGTTTATTATTATTTTTATTTTTTTAAATAAAACCAGCGCTCTCTTGTTAGTTATTGCCAAATCTTATGCTTATACATTCTTAGAAAGTATTTCCGTAGTTTTGTTTCTTGCTTATTATTGAATTTCATATATTTATTATGTTAAATAATCATTCTTTATAGTAAATAAATGGTGTTCATATTGTTTCCAATGCCTTTATCAGAAAATGGCAGTCGTACAAGTAGGATTGCTGATTAGCTATGCTGATATCAGCATTGTTTATGAATTGTTTTACACTGTCAAAGTCCACTTTTATGCAGAAGAGTGCGATTGGCGCCAAAATCATGCTTTTTTTTTATTGCAAGTTTTATTATAATGTAATAAAAAAGTTATTTACAAATATTTTCTTTTATGGTTTTTATGTATTTTGCTACTTCTATACCACTCTCCTTCTTTCAAATACAAAATCTTTCAGAATTCCTCGTTATTTCATAGTCATATCACCCACCTCTGGCCCATAGCCTGCCATTAAAATCAAGGGAATATGGTCTTCTAGAATCTTATTCTTTTAGAATCTTCTAGAATCTATGATATTTTTTTGGCCTCAGTGGGCGTATATTATGTGTCCGCCCGACTTTTTTCTGAACTTAGCAAAGAATTTATAGATGACCGCAGTTAGTTACATGATCACAACTGTCTGTTATATTGAAATGCCCCTTTTATCACAAATTTTAGGTATATATATGTGTGACCGCTATGGCCTTCCTAGCTATGTGGATACTGTGGTTTTTTCAATTCTTAATTTTAATAATTATATTCAATATTTTTGTTTGTTTTTTTCCTCAATTTATATGGAAAAATTTATGTGTTAATAACTATTATAATAAAATTATATAATATGTAATATATTTATATAAAGTAATAAAATATATATATATTTTATTCTCAATCATTACAAAGATAATTTCTTTTATTCTCAACGATAACTTCTTTACTTTACTATTTTTGGTAATTTTTTAATTTCTTACCATAACATTCTCTGTGCGAGAAATATAGTCAGTATATATGCAGCGTCAAGTCTGTATATAATTCATCAGAGACATTTTCCATGGTAGCCTGCTTCATTTTGGGGTCATGCGACCGTTTCGCGTTTCGCCCTCTTCAGGAATGCGTTTTTTTCAGACAGTGTGACAACACAGAACTTACAACAGCGCAAACTAGTTTTCACACTCAACTAACGTTGCCCTATGCAAGTCTTTGTTGTCACACTGTCCTGCAAAACGCATCCTGAAGATGGGCGAACGCCCGAAACCGGTCGATGACCACAAAATGAAGCAGGCTACCATGGAAAATGTCTCTGATGCTTTCCAGCTCTGCGGAACCAATCACCACAACTCTGTATATAATTATAATATGATGACCACCAATTTTGATCGCTGAGGCAATTTATACATATATGTAACTGTCATCAACGCTAAAGGCGGATTTATTTAATTGATAATATAAGCAAATATTTTTATTTGAAATTTATGTTCAAAAACAGTAGATTGTTCTAGGGGATTATTGCACTGCAACCTGAAAGATCTGTTGTGCCCCCCTCCCTCCGGAGCCTTCTCCAATTCACCGCCAGCCTGCAAGCAGTGTTCTCTAGCTACAGACAACACTACCCATCACCGGACAGTGAATTGTAGAGGCTCCTAGGAAGAGAAAATAAGGCCAGCAGGCTGGATTCGAACCCGGGGACCTCCGCGTTGCTAATCCGGCGAGCTACCACTGAGCTAATCCCTTGCTTCTCCCTTGGTTTTCGCCAATTAACTATGGAGGGAGACCCTAGTTTGTGTACTGTGTTTGTCCTTGTCTGTAAACCGCAAAATGTATGTACTTTAAGTAGTATTGTTCTGATCAAGTGTATGGAGTACTGAGGTGTGGTAACCGCAACGAGCTACTCCCCAAATAACTGCATGCAACAGATACCCCTTGTGGGCATTGAAAAACACTATCTAAATAATTAATTCTTCTTTTCAAAACATAGGGCATGGCGTCAATAAAATTTTTAGAAAAATATTACTAGTAGCCAATCTGTTTTAAATTAAAATAATTTAGAGTAGATGTGCTAGATAATATTATTAATTACAGTAGAGCTCGATAATGACAGCGTTAAAAGTGCGCAGAAGTGATCTAATTGAGAAGTTTTGAAAAATCCTAGAATGGAAACTGCAAAAAAGTGTCATGTCTGAATCCGGCTCCTTGTCCTGTACTGTTTTGTACCGGGTTCAAGTTTTCAGTTTCTGTGGATATATAGTTTTACAACGTTATAAGCTATATGCGTCCCGTCTAACTTTTCAAAAAAAAAAAAAAAATCTGGTGTGAAACACTCATACAACTTTCTGTTACTCCAGTTTTCAAAATTCTAATTGACAAATTTTATAGTTAGTGTGGATAACCCGGAAGTGCGTTTACTTTACCAGTTTACTAAATGATTATTTCACTTTTTCGCAATTTTCTCAAAAATGGCTTCGATGATTTTCTTGAAACGTTTAATATAAACTAAACATGTAATGATCTACATCATTTATTTAAAACATTTCTCTGGGAAAATTTATTTAAGGGCACTTTTAGGGGGAAACGTGGGGTTACAGCTTCATCCTCTAAAGTGCTATCATAGTTGATTATACAATTCTATCATCTTAACAAAATTAATTAGAAATAAATAGATGGCCAAAAATACCGAGTTTCAAGGAAATTAGAAAAACCGGAAGTGCGCTTTTACTGAACAGTTTTTTTTTTTTCAATTTTCGACGAATTTCATTAAATTTGTGTTACGCAAACTACAAAAATTTGTCAATTATAATTTTGAGAACTAAAGTAAGAGAAAGTTGTGTGAGTGTTTCACACCAGATTTTTTTTTAAAAACTTTGCAATTATATCAATGCTTCCATTGGGTATTAAATATTATGTAGGTATTGAAACCATATATATTATACTGAAATGATACTTTAGAGGAAAGCATAACGCTACTATTCCCTCCCCCCTCCAGTGTTTTTCCTGGAAATTATTTCAAATAAACGTGATTGGTATTTATGTGTGTAGGGTTTATAATGATGTTTTTCGAGAATAATCATTTAAAAAAAAAAAACAATTTAGTAAATTTTTGTCCGAAATCTTTGTGTCAGGATGCGGGGTAATATCTAAACGGAAATACTAAATGCGAGCTGTCTGCAATTTTTCGTATTTGAGGTATACTCTTAACACGTACACATACACGTACAGACTATATGCTAAAAACAGTTAAATCGAAAGGAAGTATTCTATCGTGTCAAATTTTTTGCTATCGAGTTTTCACCAAAAATATCCGTTTTGAGGTCCCTTGAGTCCAAAAAAGTGGTTTTTAGAAAAGGATGGTGTGTATGTATGTATGTATGTATGTGAACAATACTCCGTTTTGTGGGCCGGAATCTATTCTGGGAATAGCCAAAAGTACGGCGAGGGCGTGAATTTATTATTAACGAATATCGTTGATAGTAATTCATATCGTATAATAACTTTCAAAAAAATATTTTTCCTTTTTTTCTCACATCATTTCATATTTTATAGTGCAATAAAAAAAATTATCATACAAATTACCTAGCATGACCTAGTTGTCGGCTCAAATCAAAAACATAAAACGGGATTCATAATTATTATAAAACTTGTACTCATTCTCATAGCAAAACAAGAAAAATCGAATAAAAAAAAAAAAAAATGATGATATAAATCATTGACAGTCATTTCTTTTAATGCAATGTACTTAGTTCTGATAACCGTGCTAAACATCGCATTAGCGGTTAACCGATTTTCTTCAAACCTCTTATGGAGACTCATATGGAACAGTTAAATATTTCGTATCGTCATACTTATTTTCAAAACGTATTAATTTTTTTTTAATTTTTATATTAATTATAATGCTATTTTTATATTATTTTTTATTTTATTTTATTTTTTTAATTACTCTTAGTTACCAGCCGAACAATACAATTTTTTTACATGGTAATTTTGTAATACATATATGTAAAAAAAAAAAAAAAATACAAATGGCGTTTAAAAGCCTAACTAGATCAAATCTTAACATTTTAAAATAAACTTTCATTTCTTCACAGTGTTAAAATTATCAATGATTATTACCAAATTTTCCTTTTAATAGCTCGTATTACGGACCTTCAAGTTTCCTACGCATCGAATAAATAAGTGACCGAAACTGGTGAAACCGTATTCCATTCTTCAACAAAAGCGATTCGTAGCTATTCTACTTTGCAGTTGGTGGCGTTTGTCCCAATACGTCACCCAATAATGCCTCATATGCTGGCTAATTCCTGTTTGCTCCAAGTATTGTGTGACCAACATTGGTCGATCATTATCATGCGCTAGCACAAATTTGTCTCCAAATAATTGGAAAGGGGAAGGATTTAGCTAAGTGATTAGCGCGTTGGACACCCACACGGAGTTCCTGGGTTCGAGTCCAGAGCTACCATTAGATTTTTTTTCTTCCTAGGAGACTCTAAGCTCACTGTTCGGTGATGGACAGTGTTGTCTGTAGCGACTGAGAGTGCACTGAGAAGGCTCCGAGCGCCAATGACCATAGATCTTGACGCGTGATCTTTTTTTAAATAATAATAATAATTATTGGAGCAAATGGGACCCCATAGTTTCCAAAAAAAACTTCTGAATGTACCTATGTGCGATCAAAGCTCCTTTTTTTGTTTATGACATTCAATTCGGGGATGGTTGATACCATTCCACAGCATAACTGATTAGAAAGGCCTTTGGAGAACCTATGATGGTATATGCAAAAGAGCGTTCTTCATGTTTTCTCCAAACATGTTCCTCATCATCTAGTTGGTTAAACAGAACAGGAAGTCATAATGAAAAGAATCAAATGTCTTCGTGCTTGATTCCTCTCCAATAGTAGAGGACATTATATAAGGCATCTAAAAATCTAATATCCTACTGGCGCAGCCTTTTTCTGACCGTTTTTTTTTTTTAAACTCACCCGTTTGTTATTGCTTGCAAGCCTTGTGGAGCCTTAAAGGATGATTCCGTAATTTCATAATGAACTATGGCTACAGTCGTCTTTAGCCGATGTATATCTCGCGGACGACCACTACATTCTTTTCGAGGGAGACTTTTAGTGACCCTTAATCACCTGTAGTCCTACAGGATTGTGTAGAGCAATATCCTACCGAGTACTTGGTTTAGCAGGCATTTCATCTCTCTCGATAGCAAAAATATCTGGGCGGATGAGAAATTCTCGATTTTAGAACCATTCTTCAAGAGCAAATTATTTAATTAAATAAATAATTAAATATTTATTATTTGCAAATCAAAATATGGGTCAACTCATTAAGATTTTTACACATAGTGATTATTGATTATGAGCATTTATATCTATCAAAGATTATTAACTTTAAAATTTAATTTAAAAAAAAAAATAATTAATAAATTAACTTTTAAGAAAAAAAAACAAAAATTAATTGCATTAAAAACGTATTCAAAAAGTTGTTTGAACGGTCAAAGACGAATTCCAATTGATTTACTTTATTTTTATGTCAAGAGTATTAGAAAGGATTAGAAAAAAAAGTAAATAAACCAATAATCCTTGTGTATACTTTCAAACCTTCTGATTTTAATTTATACTTTATTTCCAGAAGTTTTCACAAATGAGAATTTCCTCATCATACTAATTTAGATAAAGTTTCCTGTTATTTAATTTTAAGAAAAATAAATAATTAAATACGTTTGTTGGGGGGAGGGGGCAAATAAAAAAAAATTGACTGTCGGAGTTTTAATATTTACGTTTAATATTTTAAAATAAGCTTTAGAAGAAACTGCTAAATTAACCACTCGCTCCCTAGAACTTATCAAAAATCAAGAACATTAAAAAAAAAAAAATGTTTCAAATTAAGAGACGACGACATTATGCATAAAGTTAAATTCAAAATTTAAAACTGAAAATATCATTCAGTTTTAATTGCACTTCCTGTTAACAGATTTTGCCCGAAATATTCTTGTCGAATTTTATTGTAATATAGCTAAACTACATACTTATATCAAGTTTAAAATTTGCTATAATTTTTAGTTTTTGAGGTTATTCATTCATCATACATCATATACATTCCACATACGCTCTTATAAATGTATGAACGAAGGCTCATTTTTTCCGTAAATAACCCTAAAGATTTTCTTTAAATTCACATACTAACTCTATACATATGTATATGATTCTACCAATTTTGTATGTGTAAATAATTTTATTGATGTTCGACTTCCTTTATAGGTTACTTATAGGTTATACTTATAGGTTACTTTATAGGTTACTTATACAATGACAGGTTCTAATACAATATTAAGTAGCATTAAATGCATTCTTAGATTTGAAAACCTCTAAAATAGTTCCAACTATTTTCTTTCGAAAAATTACGTTTTCACCGGAAATATATGCTTAGAAATTGTGTGTGTGTATATGAAAATATTTCAAAAACTAAAAATCACAGGAAGCTAAAACTTGTTATTTACGTTTAAGTACCAACAACCCAATCAAATACAGCCAAAAATCCTATCAGCCGGAAATACGACTTTACTGAATGTATTTTTTTTTTTTTCAGAAAATTTCGTATACTATATACATACACAAAATATCATATCATTTTTATTTGAAACATTTCCATGGGGAAAACTGATTTTTTTTTTTTGTGAAGTTCTAAGTAAAAATAGTAGCGTTATACTTTTCTCAACCATTTTCGAACCATTGATAGAATTTCCAAATTTCAAGAAAATCGGTGAACCGGAAATGAGACTGTACAGAATAGATTTTCTTTTTCTTTTTTATTTTTTTTGAATTTTCTAAAAATTACTACAATGATTTTCCTATCAAACCTATCACTTTGATTTTTGATATTTTTTTGGGGGAATTTTTGGCGTATAGTAGTGGGAAATATATGTGGTTGGTACTATTGTAATTTGGCGCCCTCTTCACTTCTCTATTTGCTTGGGTTAATTAGGTTGGTACTTGTCATCTCATCACCTCAATGTTTATTATGTTGAGACAAAATGAACAAAATTCTTTCTTAGTTTAAAGAAAATTTATCATTTTATATTATAATTGTATTAACAGGATTTCCTTTTTAATTTCTTCCAAGTGGTATAAAATAGCTAAAAGAAACTATTATCACAACTTTTTATTAAAAAAGTAATAAGAATGTAATAGTAATAATAAAATGATTTTATTTATTCTGATAATATTTGTATATTATATTTCATTGAATAAAGAGCATGCATGGACTTTGTGACATTTAAATCTGCATGTGTAGTTATATATATAGGCTTAAGAGTGCGCGGGCGCTGTTTTTTTTTTTATTTATTTGAATTTATTTTAAATGTTCTATGAAAGTTGTTATGATAAAGTGATTAAATGTCAATATCAATAGTACAGGAAATGAAATATACGCAGTTTTATAATGTAAAGCTTGTTTCCTTTATTTATCTCACACTTTGTTAAAATATTTTGTACTATTGTTTGTTTCCTTTAATTTCTTGGAAATATAATTGAATTACATTATTTATTGATTCGTATTTATGCCTTTTATTGATTTCAGAGGAAGTATTGTAACTTTGTTGGATTTTTCGAATTCAAATTGAATTTTTACTTTTTCGTTTTAATTATATACCACAGTAGTTTAATGGTTTCTCGGTGAATATCATCTTCGTCTTTACTGTGCAATTTTAGAAGGTATGATTTTACTAGGTAATAATATTAGTGGGTCCATTATTAGTTTTGTTCCAAATTCGACGATTAGAATTCCAAATTTGAAGAAAATCGTTTTACCAAATAAGTTACTGATTACTTCGGTTTTTTTTTTATTTGAAATTATTGCTGTCACTATGTTCACTAGGAAACGCCATAGTGGCATCCCGGAAATTATTCAGTTAGGCCCATTTGAGATCTCACTTGTTAAAGTCTGTAAAGTGGCTTTAGGACTATATATCGACCATAAATTGAAGTGGAAGCTCCACATTGACGTAAGTCGCGAAAAGCTTACGGGTCTTACAGGACGATCCAAAAATAGTATTCCTTCTTTACCGGAACTTAATATTTTGTCCAAGTCAGATTATGCTTGCGGGTATTTACAGGGATGCTTTGACCAAATTAGATAAAATTCATTAATATAAAGCGGTATGAATTTGTTTGGGCGCTATGAGATCCAAACCCCATTAGTATTCTATTGGTGGAGGCTAAAGTGATGCCATTACCACTAAGAATAGATTTATTAATGGGTAGATTCTTGTGTAGAAGGAAGATATCGTTCAATCAGCTGGCTCAAACAGGAATCTCTGGCGGAATTGGTCCCCTCACATAGGTTTTGGTACAAAAGGAAAGAGCCTATGAGTGTCAGAATGTTTGGATTTATGACTGATATGTATTCCAGATTGACTGCTTTGGATAGGGACCCGGAAGCGATTATTACCTTACTGTATGGCTTGTTCACAGTCATGTTATGTTCATTTGGACATATATGACAAACTTAAAAACTAATGGGATTATTGTATAGTTTTCGGGGATTAATGTGGACAGAGACATTTTCCGTGGTAGCCTGCTTCATTTTGTGGTCATCGACCGGTTTCGGGCGTTCGCCCATCTTCAGGATGCGTTTGTCAGACTGTGTTATCACTACCACGGAAAATGTCTCTGATAACACGGAAAATGTCGCTGATGCTTTCCAGCACTGCGGAACGAACCACCATAACGATTAATATGGTGTTTGAGGAGAGACTAGTAAATCTGTATTTCTTGTTTAAGAATGGATCCAGAGCGATCCATGTAGCGGGTTGGCCCGTATCGGACCCACCCCCAGACTGGCATCTCCAAGAAGTACAGGCTTTTCAAATATTGCCTCAGTAAATACGGCGGAATTGGTAGCTACCTGGAAAGCCATATGGCTGGCATATAAGATAGGCCAGGAGAGGAACAACACTGTGTTGCTTTCACTCACTCAAGAAGTGCATTTCATAAGATAAAATGTCCAGGTGATGTAATAAACCCGATACTCATAGAAATAGCGTTTTTACTTAGCGATACTTCATAGAAGTAGCAGTTTGGAGAATAATTTGAAAATTATTTTCCGAATAATTTGGCTTTGGAGATTTTGAGGGACGGATAAATAGCGTTCAGATTTTTAAACATATTATTTAATCATATACATATAAATCTTTCAACTGATATGGTCGATGACAATTTGTGGAACAATTTTATGTACCCAACCGGGGTAGTAATAATTAAAGTGTTACATGCAACCAGAAGACAGCGTCCAATAACATTTCACCAATTTAATAGCAGAGATGCCTTGGAAACTTATCAACCCCCCCCCCCCCCACGGAAAACATGATTCATATAAAAGTGGTTGGGTTTATATCTTACTTCGAAGAAAATAGTGTTAGCCGTTTTCAAAAGAAAATAGCATTGCCAACATATGGTTAAAAATAAAGAATATGATAAATTCCAAATAGCCCATTCTAAAAACAAATAATTCAATCTATTTAGTAAAGTCACACTTCCGGTTAACCAATTTTCTTCAAATTTTAGAATTTTAACAATACATTTAATAGAACATTACGTAATGTAGGTTATAGAACCACGTATTGTACGGAAATTCTAAGATCTTTCAGACCTCTAGTAATGTATGGGTCAGCAATCTGAGTGTTGACATTGGAGGAAAAATCGCTGAACTATATAAGTTTTACAAAGAAGAAATCATAGTGACTGCATTCAAAGTAGGAAGATTACGCTGGTTAGGTTACCTGCCTGGGATTTATTAAGAAGAGAGAACTCCCCCAAAAAAGATTTATGTAAACTTCAAGGCGGCAGAAGACCAAGAGACCTGCCAAGGTTGACATAGTGCAATATATGGAAGCAAACTTGCTGAAAATAGGTATTAGGCAATGACGAAGAAGAGTGTTAGATCGGTATGGATGGGGAAAATTGGTTGAAGGAGGCCAGTGTCCTACAAGGGCTGCAGCCATGGAAAGAAAAAGTAGGAGAAGAAAGAAAATTTGTCAATTGCAAGGAAATTATGCATTAATTGCAGTTGCAGAAACTTGTGTGAATGTTTCGTATCAGATTTTACTCAAAAAATTCGTTCCACAAATCAATACTCAGAACAGAAGAAGAAAAAAATATTTGTTTTTTTGATAAAGAAAGGTTGATCAAATAAGAGCGACATAGAAAGTGTAAATTAAAATCTGATTAATTAAAAACCAACATTTCAAAATTAAACTACTGCCTGGCGCTATAGAAATTAAATTATAAGTGATTAAATCATGTAAACAATTCTTAGTACTTCTAGAACTTACATAAACAATCTAAACGGAAAATATATATATATATATAACAATGTGTAATGAATTCCATTAATGTATTAACCTTGTTAAGAACTTAACAATAATGTCAATATGGGGGAGAATTACCTTGTCCTATTTCCCCGTGTATGGAGGTGGGTAAAAGAACTAAGTAATATATCGACGCTTCTTGTCATTATTATTTATTTACTTAGAAAATTACATTATTTATTTAAAAATAAATAAATGTTAACGGAAATACCGAAAGTTCCAAAATAATATTAATATAAAAAACAGGATGGGTACTATGGATCAGCTGTGAGTGGAGGGAGGTAAGAAAACAGCATTGCCAACCTACGGATAAAAATAAAGAATATGATAAATGCCAAACAGCCTACATGATAACTTTTTCTATGTATTATTACAAAAGCAGTCACTACCTACTAGATTATTATATAAACTAAAAAAATATAAACAAAAACTAATTTATAAACATTTCACATAAATTATGTTTTTATTTGAATTAAATAACAAGTTTTTAAGTTTTTTTTTTTTTTAATTGATAAACTCATTTCTCAGAAGTCTAAATAAAGTGTGTACCCATTGTAAAGATAATAATATATTCTGTACTTGGCCAATCTAAAAACATTAACCTACTCTTATAATTTGTAACAAATTCTTAACCAATAAATATTTTACTGATTTAACGATATAATTATCCAAATCGGTTTTATTTTGTGCTATATTTATAATTTATTCTGTTTTTGTATATAATATAGAGTGTTATTCAAAACACCGCACTGCTTTTGCTAACATATTAACATATACGCTTATCACTTTTATATGATAATTTTGCCAGCACAATTTCATTTCTGTATGATTCTGGAAGGAGCTGTAGCGTTATGCTTTTCTCTCCGTGCTAATTCAAAAGCAATAAACTATTCTAACATGTATATGTGTATACTGGGTATCCTAAAAAAAAATGTATACACTCTTTAACAGCTGATTAGCTCAATTGATGCTTTTTTTTTATTTCAATGTTAAACTCATTAGGACTTAATAATGGAAGTCAGACTAAGCTTTAAAAAAAAGAAAATTTATTCTAATACCTACGAAACAGATCGACCAACGCGCGTCTTACCATGTCTCGAATTAGAGATAAGTACGAAGCCCGATGTAACTGTTCAGAATGTTCACATGAAGCATTCCGGAAGTGCACGAACATCGACAAGAACCCACAAAGGAAGAAAGAGTACCGAAAACGTATCCGCGAAGCCCAAGAAAAACTATGCGACAAGCGAGTCGTGAGGTAGTTACCTCAAAAATGTCTGTCCAACGTATTTTGAAGCGCTGTAAATGGAAAAGTTAAATTCCAAGATTAGTCCATACTATTAACGGAAGATGAATAGAGTTTTTGCAAATGATACTGGGCACGATGTATAGAAGAGGTGGCACACTTTCCAGCAGAGATTATGTGAAGTGATGAGGATACATTCGGATTAAATGTTCGAATTCAATTACCGCCACAATTGTACCTAGATCCGCATGTTACGGTGGAAACTCATGTTAATTTACCAGGAGTTACAGTGTGGTGCGGCTTTTATCATCAAGAGGATTAATTGCACTATATTTTTTTTGACGTTACTGTCCCGTTTTGACTGGTTTCGTTTACTTGAACTTGCTGCAACAGTCTGTCATGACAAGCATTAGAGAGGAATTTGAAGATGAGGAGTTGTTTTCGAAGTTAGATCTTATCCTGATGAAATCTTGCCAAATAGGTTGATTGGACGAAGAATTTTCATAGAATACTTTTCGCGTTCACCAAACCTCACACCACAAGCCATTTTTTTTTTTATGGAGATACATAAAAGAAAAAGCCTCTCACTCACTCTCTCTCTCTCTCTCACACACACACACAACACACTCTCTCTCTCTCTCTCTCCTTTGGCTCTACGGTCCACGAAGGACCTTGGCCTCCGTCACCCTTTCACACTCCTCTCTCACCAAAGCAATCCTTCTCCATGTCCTTACTCTCAGACTTCTGATGTCTTCCTCTACATCATCCAGCCACCTAATCCTCGATCTTCCTCTTCTTCTTGCCCGTCCTGGGTGCCCATCCGTTATTTTCCTGGGGAATCTGGAATCTTCCATTCTCATTACATGCCCTAGCCATCTCAATCTTCCCCCCTTAATCCATCCCACTAAATGTTGCTCCTGGTACAGCGCTCTTATTTCACTATTCTTCCTAATCCTGTACCTTTCTCCTTCTTTCACTGGGCCAAAGATTTTCCTTAGAATCTTCCTCTCCCAAGCATTTAGCAGGCTTTCGTCCTCCTTAGTTAACACCCACGTCTCGCTGGCATTCGCAACCACTGGCTTCAATATACTTTTGTAGACGATTAGTTTTGCCTCCCTAGATAGTTCTCGAAAACTTAACATCTTCTGCAGTGCCCAGAAACACCTATTTATTGCCTGCCGTTAACCTAACTTTTATATCTACGCCCATTTCATTCCTTTCGGTTAAAACGGCTCCCAGATATTTGAAAGATGACACTCTCTCAAACTTGTAAGGTGCGCATATAGGCGCTTCATTACTACCCAGGTTTCTTCGCGAACACACCATAAACTTCGTCTTTGCCTGATTTATTTTTAGACCCAGTTTCTTCGAAGCCGCTTCAAATTCTTGGAAAGAACCCGTCAAGTGCTGCTTTGGTTTTCTCCCCGTCAAGACGACATCGTCTGCGTATGCCAAATGTTGACTTAATCTATTATGGATTGTGCCATTGGGGCTTGTCCGTATGGCTCTTACTGCCTTTTTTTTTAGAGCTAAATTAAAAAGCAAGGGGGAGACCTGCCGCAATCCTTTACTTAAGAGGAACGGTTCCGAGATATTACCTTGTACCTTCACACATCCTTTTGTGCCGGATAATGTCATTCCGGTGGGCCGGATCAATTTCGCTGGGATGCCAAACTGCTTCATACACATCAGCACCTTATTTCTCTCCAGACTATCATAAGCCTGTTGGAAGTCAATAAATAGATGATGGAGTGTAACGTCATATTCACAAAAGAAAAAGCCTACACTATGAAATCTGCAACAGTCGCTGAATTAAGAAGCAGCCATTGATCGAAAATATACACAGAAATGTTTCCTGATGTTTGCGATTCCATTGCTTCGCGTTGTCAGCATTGCATGGAGAACCAGTACGGACTTTAGTTTGAATACAGTCGTTGACAAAACAATTAAATAATTAATGTCTGTAGATTCTATTACAATTTTGAAAATTAAAATATATATTTTCATAAACACCGACTTTATAATTATTTAACGTGAGAACACATTTCTTCATTTTTTGGGGGTGGGGGGGCACCCTGTATATGTCAGAGTCATTATATGTCTTTATGAAATTTCTAGTATGTAAGAAAAATCGATAACCGGGAAGTTCAATGTTATTAAATAATTTCTTGAAAAATTTTCCCTGAAAAAGGGAATTTCTTGATAAAGTCTTCAAAGATTTCTAGAAATAATAACGTAAACAATTACCTGCCTTGGGTACATGTACCCCCACTACCTCTGTATTTATGTTAATTACACAGTATCAAAGTTTAAATAAATTTGTTTGATTACGAGATTTTTTAATAATCACCGATTAAAATAAGCAAACCATGTGCGGATTCACTATTAGTGCTTTAATATAAACGTTTAATACATTCACCTTGTACAATCATGTTTTAGTATACATAACATTGTATACGTACATTGTATCTCGGCCAAGTTCACCTAATGTCACTTTCATTAAAGAAAGTGAAATTTTAAAACTAAACACATTTTAGGAATTGTGAAAAAACTGCAATCAAAGATCTTTGTTTTACACCATACAATAGTATTCAGCATAATAATTGTGGAAGTATAAAAATAGAGAAAATCCTTTATTTGATTTGTTTACCTTTTTTACATTCTCTTACTCCTTAGAAGAGGAAGTATTGTAATCGTGTCAAATTTTCGATATCGAGTTTTCACCGGAAATATCCGTTTTGAGGTCTCCTGAGTCCAAAAAAGTGGGTTTTTAGCAAATGGTCTGTGTGTGTGTGTGTGTGTGTGTGTTATAATGATGTGAACAGCAAAGCTCAAAAGCGAAAAACCATAGAAAGTTCGAACTTGATATTCCGTTTAGGTATCACCATGGGACGGACAGTACGTTATCTGTCAAAATTCCTCAACCGGAAGCACCACTTTACTAGTTTTTTTTTTATTTTTTTACTTTTTTGCGTTTTTCTCAAAAATGGCTCCAACGATTTTCTTTGAACTTGGTAAATCAACTCCACATACAAAGAGCTACAACTTTTAATTGAAACATTTTCCCGGAAAAATCCATTTAAGGTTATTTCTAGTGGAGGGGGTATTTCAATTTATTACACAATTCTATTTCATCTAAATAATATTAATTAGAATTAAATATTTTGTTGAAATTCCGAGTTTATAAAAAAAAAAAATCAGATGACCGGAAGTACGTTTTTACTAGGAAATATATTTTTCAATTTTATGCAATTTTCTCCATAAAAAAAAACACCTACAAAATTTCATTAAATTTGATACATTAACTATAAAATTTGTCACAACACAATTTTTGAAAACTGGAGTAAGAGAAAGTTGTGTGAGTGAATCATACTAGTTTTTCTTACTGATGCAAGAGAAAGTATTGCAATCGTGTCCATTGTTTTTTTCTATATCGAGTTTAAACCAGAAATAAATGATTTAGGGGCCACTTTAGCTAAGCTTATTTTATAAGATTTGATTTTTAATAATTTTATGAACCAAATGAAATCTTGATTAATTTTTTTTTTTTTTTTAAGGCAGTTTCAAACTGACAAACCAGTTTGTACGATCGGTTGCGAAATGAATATTATATATAAAATAAAAAATTATTTATATACTCGTGTATAATAAAATAAACAAAATTATTTTTAAAAACAATTAAATGAACAAGTGGAGCTGAATCATAGCAGTTCATAGAATTTTAAGGATGACGATCTTACGATAGATGATGATGAGATTCTTCTATTTACGTCATAAAACTTTCTTATAGAAAACCAATGATAATGGTTCTTGGAAGAACGGTGACAATTATTTATATCTTATAAGTTACTTTAATTAATATAAAATCAATCTTAAATATCTTTCTAATTGAATTCTTCGAAATTTATTACTATAAAGTTACAAATAATAAGATGTGGCTATTTATTTGGAGAAATATGAATGTATTATTTCTTTTACTTTTATTGCCTTTATATAATCGTGTTAAATTTCAGAAATTATATTTCTTACCGGAAATACATCATTTGAGTAAGAAAAACATTGTTTTATCTTAAACAAGAAAAAAAAACATCTTAAGAAACCACTTTTTCTTAGGTACCATTGTGGATCAGTTAAGAATGGACCAAAATTCTTCAACAGGAAATACTTTATTGTATTTGTACTTTCTCTTAATCCTAATAAGAGGAAGTATTGTAATCGTGTCAAATTTTCGATATCGAGTTTTCACCGGAAATATCCGTTTTGAGGTCCCCTGAGTCCAGAAAAGTGGTTTTTTAGCAAATGGTCTGTGTGTATGTATGTGAACAGTATAGCTCAAAATGACAAAAAAACCGTAGAAAGATTGGAACTTGATATTCCGTTTACGTATCACCATAAATGCTGACCTTAACGTTATCTGTTAAAGTCCTCCAACCGGAAGTACCCCACTTTTACTAGTTGATTTTTTTTTGTTTACGTTTTTGAAATTTCTTTCTCGAAATGGCTCCGATGGTTTTCTTGTAAACTTCGTGTGTATCAACTACATATACAAAGAGCTACCAACTTTTATTTAAACATTACACACCTAAAATTTCATGGTAAGGGCGACTTCCGGGGTAGTCGGTTGGGGTTAGATTTTCATCTAAAGTGCTATTTCAGTTTATTAGACAATTCTGCCTTCTTTAATAATCATAATTAGGATTAAATATGTTGTTGAAATTCCGAGTTTGAAAAAAATCGGATAACCGGAAGTGCTTTTATTTTAACACCTTACTAAATTTTTTTCTCTTTTTCGCGATTTTCTCAAAAATAGCTCCGACGATTTTCTTGAAACTTCTTATATAAACTACGCATACAAAGATCTACAACTTTTACCTAAAACATTTCTCTGGGAAAATTCATTTAAGGGCACTTTTTGGGGAGGGTGGGGTTACAGCTTTCTTTAAATTGCTATCATAGTTGATTATACAATTCTATCATCCAAACAAAATTAATTAGAAATAAATAGATGGCCTAAATTCTGAGTTTCAAGAAAATTAGTAAACCAGAAGTACGCTTTTACTGAACAGTTTTTTCAGTTTTCGACGAATTTCATTAAATTTGGTACACTAACTATAACATTTTTCAATAATAATTTTGAGAACAGGAGTAAGAAAAAGTTGTGTGAGTGTTTCACACCAGATTTTTTTTTTAATAACGGGTCAAACTATTTTAATTAAACTAACTATTCGCAATGAGCAAAGATTTTCTCATTCAAATTTTAGGGATTATAGGCAAAAACTATACAAAGCTAAGATTTTTTTTAAAGTGGCCATTTCATACAATTTACAGTTATTAGTTATATAATAATGCATAGGCATGGGGCTAACAAGGGATGATAGCCTGTGTAGGTTTTGTCAAGAAGAAAAAGAAGTAGAAACAGCATTGTGCAATTATACTGCGTCAGGGGGTGAAGGATTCTATTGTGGCAAAGATTTCACTTCTTTTGGGGACGCGAAACTGTCGCCTTCAAGCTTCACTTAGAAGTCTCTCTTTCCAGATTCCTAAGTTTAATTAAACAGGCAGGAGTGGAGAGGGTAACTCTTAACTTGTGGATATCACAATAGAACCGCAGGGGTCGCGATAGCGTAGGCTTAATAGTCAACCTCCACAGAATCTAATCTAATCTATATAATAGATATTAAAGCCCAAAATGTATTGCTAAAATTCCAAATATCATAGTTCCAAATCGATTAACCGGAAGTGCACTTTTAGTTTAATGAATATTTCTTTTTATTATAATTTTTTTGGGAGTTTTTATCTAAAACCGTACCAACGTATTATTTAAAGTAGCAATGTTTGTGTGAGTATAACTCACATGCTTGTGCGGAGTCCGGCCAGACATTCTGCTTTCAGCTCTTAATTCTCTCCCGCCAATTCTCTGGCATATTGGTGGATTTCGCGCCTTCTCTCGCGTTACCGGACGTTATTTTCCCCTCCAAGACCGTCCATTTTTCTTTTGTTAATGCATCCCTTTTGGTCACTTGCCTGCTTGTTCTCTTCTAATGAAAATACGTATATGTGTGTTGTTCTACTGCATCCAAAACCTGATGCTTCTTTGTTAAGATTCACCACCTCCTCGGGTGTATTATGCTTAAAACACAGGCTTTTCATCTCTGCCTCCAATCAGCTTCCAAGATATCTTATTCGCATCATCAAACGTACGCTTTCTTACCATCTCATTCACCGTATCTTTTTATCCGTCTTATCTTTTCCGTAGCTTCACTCCTCACACACCCATATACAAACATTTACATACACACACAGAATCTCCTTTATACTTTTTACGCTTCATAGCGTCCTTCACAGCTTCTCCAGCTCAGCATACATTTCTCGTTCTTCTCCACCGCGCATCCTCAAGTTAAGAAAATACAAATCATCTTTGCCACCCTTTGTAATTACTGTGTATTGCATCCTAGGCGGTTTTGCATGCTTCACTAAGCGCTTATCCTTTTACACTTCCAAGTAACACGCCTACGCGCGTACAGTTGTAAATCCTAACTGCACTTATGTAAAATGATCTGTGGTATGCAGCAGCCTGAGATAAAATAGGCTGCATATACTAAAAGATTTACTCAGGAGATTAATGGGGACACCTGAAGAAATAAGGCCTAGAACGTGATAATGTCAGCAGATACTATGGAGGAAACACTAATATACTCTTTCTGATCGACTACGATGAATTATCAAGAGAAGATAATGAAAGCCTATATATATATATGGTGTTGGTGTAGTGGTATGAGCACGGACTTGTAAGTGGGAGGACCCCAGTTCGAGTCTAGCGTGTAACTGCTAAATTTTATATTTGTTTAAAAAATGTTAATAGTAAAGTAGGTGCTTCCGCCCCGGTCCACGACACCTAATTTGGTAGCTGGACGTTAAGCCCACCAGAAAAATAGGCATTACTTTACTATATATGTATATATATATATATATCAAGGCGGGGGAGAATGAATTTTCTAAACATGACACCTTTACATAAATTAGACTTAGATTTAACATTACGATCTTATAGATTTGACAACGAATTAATTGTGTGATTACAAAACAATTACAATAACAGAAAGCTGTTCCAGTTCCAGTTCTGTTATTGTAATCGAACTATAATTATTGTCACTGTAATAGTTAACTAAAAAAACTATATAATTGAAATTCCTTTAGTTTATTTCCTAATAAGTATTATTGTATCAATCAAATCAATAGATCAAATTGTTTAGAATGGAATGTCTTGTTTAAAGTAATAGAACACTGAAATAAGATTTCATTGAATTCTTGGAATGTACAAGTTTGTTGTCTGCATAAAGATGATCTGATCAATTTTCTTCTACTTAAATTTCATCTGCATCAATCGAAAATCGTTGATGAAAGGATGATATTGTCATGAAAAACAAACTTAATAGTTTTGTCTTTTAAGGATATTTTTTTTTTTTTAATTTCTCATTCATGTTTAAGAGAAATTATCAATCTAATAAGTAATTTTCGAACTTTATTACTTTCTCTTACTCCTAGTAAGAGGAAGTATTGTAATCGTGTCAAATTTTCGATATCGAGTTTTCACCGGAAATATCCGTTTTG